>JAVTVY010005177.1:0-38613 GCA_036873755.1 Hanleya hanleyi | reverse complement strand
GGTGATCTGACCATATAATGGACAGTGCTCTGACCATATACTGAGAGGTGCACTGACCATATACTGACAGGTGCACTGACCATATACTGGACAGGATGTTCTGACCATATAATAGACAGGTGCTCTGCCCATATACTGACAGGTGCACTGTAGAGCCTAATTTTAAAATTCATTTTTTTTTGTAGTTTTGGTTAGGTTTTTGTTAGAATTAGGGTTTTGATGGGGTATGTTTGTTTGGGTCATCGTCGCCGTGTGACCAATACGGTTAGGTGCGACGTTAAACTTCAAACAACCAACCAACCAACCGTATACTGGATAGGTGCTCTGACTATATACTGGACAGGTGATCTGACCATATAATGGACAGGTGCTCCGACCATATACTGACAGGTGCTCTGACCATATACTGGACGGGTGCTATAACCATATACTGGACAGGTGCTCTAACGAACACGGCCACAAGGATCTAACTCGATAAACCAGGCTCACCGGGAACACGAGGGAAGCGGATTATCGGTACAATCTCAGATATTTCTGTTTCTTGTCCCTTCTGGGTATCTGTTGAACCGCAAACAGCGTGTAGTGATAGACGGGACGAATTCACATTGGGAGGAAGTAATTTCTGGGGTCCCTCAAGGTTCTATCTTGGGCCCCCTAATGTTCCTCATGTACATTAACGATATGCCAGAATGTGTTAGCGAACTATCAACTTTCGCCTTATTTGCTGACGATGCCAAATGTATGAGGAATATAAATAGCATCGATGATTCTGTAGCATTTCAAGCTGATATAGATAATTTATACCAATGGAGTCTGAAATGGGAAATGAATTTTAATGTGAATAAATGCAAGCTCTTAAGAGTCACGAGAAAACGTAAGCCAATAACGGCCGAATATTTTTTGAATGGTTTTCTCTTAGAAATTGTAAAAACTATGAAAGACCTTGGGGTTGTTGTGTCATCTGACCTGTCGTGGTCAGAGCACACCAATGTTGCTGTGAGCAAGACAAACAGGATGCTAGGGCTCATCAAGAGAACATGTGGAGACAATATATCTATTAAAGCGAAAAGATCTTTATATATTGCTTTGGTTAGAAGTAACATCGAATACTCCTCACAATCCTGGGGCGTTCCAACAAAAAAATGTCTCCTGCACATTGAAGGCGTGCAACGGAGAGCCTCGAGGTTTATTCTAGGCTATCGAAACTGTAATGATCTCTGCTACAAAGAAAGACTACTCCAACTTAACCTTCTTCCCCTTTCTTATCGTAGGGAATTGAATGATGTCGTATATCTGGCCAAGTGTCATTTGGGCGATTTCGATGTCAATTTGAGTAAATTTATCACCTTTAAAAATGAGGACAGCCTTTGCATGAAAATGCCCAAGTTTCGTACCGAAACTTTCCGCCATTCATATTATAATAGAATATATTATATTTTAAATCTGATTCCTCTCAATTTTTATCCTTTCTCATCAACTGCCAGTTTCAAACATAAACTCAAACATTACTATGGAAATCTTTTAAAAGAGAAATTTTTATCAGACAATTCATGCACATGGGTGAGTCAGTGTCACCGCCCAGCATGCCGAAAATCTTAACTATTATTATCATACATATAGCTTATCATTGTTTACGAAATTGACAAGTTTTTATCCAAAACATGTATATTTAGTTTTGTATCTTAACTTCATATATATATTATATGTTTAGTCTCTGTATATAACATCGACTTTTTTTATCCAAACCATGTACCATAGTTGTATGTATTACCCACTTTGTATTTCATATTATTGTTATATTTGTTGTTATGGGAGTCACTATCTAATATAGGTGCTAGTCACCTGTGTGATATCCCGGACTATTTGGTCAAATTCCAATAAATAAATAAATAAATAAATAAAAATAAAATAAATAACCCTATCTGGCGCGGGCCATTTAGGGTGTACCGCAGCCTGGGGGTGGTGGGGGGGGGGGGGCAAAAGTTAGAGGGCTGAAACTTACCGCACTATATAAAGCTGTACAAGAAAAATCCATGAGGGCCGCCATGATGACGTCACTGTGACGTCATTTTCTAAAAGAGCACTTTCGGACGATTTTTCGGTCAGAATTTTCGATTTTTTTATTTTTGTCTTTTCTTCCCGAAAACTGCATGATAAATTAGTAAATAATAATCTGATATGACAAAAAATAGGTTTTACCCATTTCCATGCAGAAAAGCAAAACTTTGGAAGAAATATGACGAAAACATCACTTTTTTGGTACCCCACATGGACGCCATTTAGAATATACTCATGATTCTCTGCTCGGGGGGTCATGCAAATAGGCTCAGAATGACCTCAATATGATAATATAAAAAAGTCACGGAGTTTCAGCTCTCAATTTTAATTCGTTCCGGAGATAGGAGAAAAAAACAACAGGGGGAAGGAGGGCGGGGAGGGGTCGGAAAGTGCCCCCCCCCACCCCTGGCCAGGTAGTGTTAAGCTAGGGGGCTAAAACTTTACCCTGGGTCATGTTCTACCAGGGAATGTGAAAAATCCATGATGGCCGCTTTTATGACGTCACAGTGACGTCATTTTCAAACAAGGCGATTTCCATGACGATTGTTGGGTCAGTTTTTTTTTATTTTCTTGTTTATATGTTTCTTTACAAAAAAATTGTAAATTAGCAAATAATAATCAGACTTGCAATAAAATATCTGTTGCCCTCTTTTCCTCGCAGAAAAGCAGGAATTTTGAAGACAACGTCACTTTTCTGTTACCCACATGGCAGGCCATTTTGAACCCAGGATCCTCTGCACGCGGGGCTTTGCAGTCTCAAAATGACAATATGGCAAACTACCAAGTCACGGAGAGTCAGCTCTTTTTTGTCGACCAGGAGATAGGGTAAAAAGTTTGGTAGTGGGTAGATTTATGGTCCGAAATACTGGTGTACAACACTACCCCTATCAGAGAGACTGAATGGTAGTGGGTAGATTTATGGTCCGAAATACTGGTGTACAACACTACCCCTATCAGAGAGACTGAATGGTAGTGGGTAGATTTATGGTCCGAAATACTGGTGTACAACACTAACCCTATCAGAGAGACTGAATGGTAGTGGGTAGATTTATGGTCCGAAATACTGGTGTACAACACTACCACTATCAGAGAGACTGAATGGTAGTGGGTAGATTTATGGTCCGAAATACTGGTGTACAACACTACCCCTATCAGAGAGACTGAATGTTTGCGGCTGTGCAGTCGACTATTACCAATAGTGATACATGCGACATAAGTGAAATCCGCACTTTGAGCAGATTCAGATTTGCGATTCCAAAGGAAAACAAAATCGACCAGGAACAGCGCAGTCTTTATGTCATATCCTACATCATTGAACAAGTAACATGCAAGAAGCGATGGAAGTTTAAATACCGTGTTCGTTAACGGCTCTGGTCGATACGTTGTGAAGTGGAAGGCGAACGATTTCGGTTCAATCGGTGTAACTGGTGAAAAATAAATAGTCGTAAAGCAGTTGCAGCGCGTCTCCAGATTTGACGTACCGTACTCTATAACCATTGTATCTCAATAACTCTGTAATTAGGGGCATGCTTGCACTGTCATCGTGAAGAGGACTTGTGTTCACAGTAACTGCTTTATTCCCACATTTCCTTCGTCTGACAGCTCAAAAGCTCCGTTTAAAAAGCCTGGATAATGAACTTGTGTGGCTCTAGCCGTTCCTTTCTAATTTGAATCAATCAATGAGAAGCGGGAGAAATATTTAGCACACACTCTGGGCAGTTTCTATCAATAGATTCGCGTAGTGTTAGAAACTACGGAAGTGCAGGATGAGGAGGGTTGATGTTGGATGAGTTTAACACATCATCGTGCAGAGATTTCAGAACTGAGATACCATAAAATAACATATCCACAGATTGTTACAGCATTGACAAGACATTTCAGATCTGATGGGTCATAAAGTAACTAATAATGCACAGATCGGCACATGCAGGATTGACAGGGCATTTCAGAACTGATGCTTCAGAATTAACTAAATATCCACAGACTAGAAATAAAAGTGTTATATCACAAACGACAGGTCAAGTCTTGTAATTATAAGGACATCATTTGAGAAGAAAGCTTAAAATATTACTCTTAGCTTATTCTCTGTAGCGTCGGCTTTCCTCGGAGACCAGTTAAGTCATTCAAATCAATTCATGGTATATGGAATGGTTAATTTGACCATTGCGAAGTCCATTCTATTGCCTCTAAGATATTTTCCTCGTACACTTATTCAAAATTGTCCATCAGATAGATTAACGTTTGTGTGAGAGAATGGAATTACTCGATGATAGATTAACGTTTGTGTGAGAGAATGGAATTACTCCATGATAGATTAACGTTTGTGTGAGAGAATGGAATTACTCGATGATAGATTAACGTTTGTGTGAGAGAATGGAATTACTCGATGATAGATTAACGTTTGTGTGAGAGAATGGAATTACTCCATGATAGATTAACGTTTGTGTGAGAGAATGGAATTACTCCATGATAGATTAACGTTTGTGTGAGAGAATGGAATTACTCGATGATAGATGAACGTTTGTGTGAGAGAATGGAATTACTCGATGATAGATTAACGTTTGTGTGAGAGAATGGAATTACTCCATGATAGATTAACGTTTGTGTGAGAGAATGGAATTACTCGATGATAGATTAACGTTTGTGTGAGAGAATGGGATTACTCGATGATAGATTAACGTTTGTGTGAGAGAATGGAATTACTCGATGATAGATTAACGTTTGTGTGAGAGAATGGAATTACTAGATGATAGATTAACGTTTGTGTGAGAGAATGGAATTACTCGATGATAGACTAACGTTTGTGTGAGAGAATGGAATTACTCCATGATAGATTAACGTTTGTGTGAGAGAATGGAATTACTCGATGATAGATTAACGTTTGTGTGAGAGAATGGGATTACTCGATGATAGATTAACGTTTGTGTGAGAGAATGGAATTACTCGATGATAGATTAACGTTTGTGTGAGAGAATGGAATTACTCCATGATAGATTAACGTTTGTGTGAGAGAATGGAATTACTCGATGATAGATGAACGTTTGTGTGAGAGAATGGATGGAATTACTCGATGATTACTGTGTTAACATTCCTACGACTTATAATTAAGTGCTGTTATTTTAGACCCAATAAATCCGTACACCACTTGTAATATACATGTATGCGCGTTTTTCACGATGGTTTGAAGGAAGCTATGCGACAACCACAACTATTATACCCGAGCAACCACGGTCCTAGTTTAGATCCATGTAAAGCAGCACACGATATGTTGATTAAAACGTCCGATCATACTTTCAGTATCCACCCGTCTTCCATAAAGATGTTCCTCGTCCAGGTTTACTTCATTATCAAACTAGAAGTAGATACAAAGCAACAAGTATCTATACATTGCCCTATGCTGCGATTGTACCTTACTTTGTCTGATATATGAAATTCAATTATATTTCACAATGCAGCATAATTGGGTATGTTAGAATGAGAAATCTTAACGGCGGGATGAACACCCCAATGGACTTGCTTTCTCCCGTAATGTTATCAAATAAAATATGGGTTTAATTTAGGTGCACTTCAACAAAGTAATATATGAGATACAACTGAAACGAAACGTTGAGCCAGTTACAATTGGAAGGTTTCGTTCAATAAATAAGTCTTAATCCACAAATTGAATAGTGAAGCGCAAGTGCAAGATTTCAGCTGAGATGGGAATTTGCCCCAATTCCAAGGACCTTTTATTCTTCTGCTATAAAGCGATAGGTCCGAAGAATAGAAATGCCGATAGGGATTGATATTTGACTGTTTGGTAGGATAGCGATGCATGACGGATACTTTTCTGAATTATGTAAGAAAGGCCCGTGACAACAAATCTTGTTGACTACAAACTTTATCCAGGAATACATTTGATCTTGTTATCTTTCTCAATTACATCATCAGATATAATGAGCGCGGGTAATTTATCAAATTTACATCGTCTTGACGGTTTTATGAATACGATTTTTTTTAATAATAAGGGAAGTTTGTTAGGCTCATGTGACATGACGTTCATCAGCAGATTTCGATCATCGTTAGAGGATAACTTGCAGTACCGAAGTAACAGTAATTATATCATTGATATATAGAATAAAGAGAATCGGACTCATGATAGAACCCAGCGAAACACCAAAACATTCCGATTTGAAGGATAATAACGTGGTATTATATTGCGTGCACTGGGTTTGAGTCCATAACTAACTGCAAAACCATTCATTCGGAATTAGAATGTCCACTTATTTTTTTCTAATTTCGGAAACATATTTTCCACTTTCGTTCAAGAAAATATTATCTCGGGAGACTCCCCTCTAGATCCTCCGAAAATGGATTCTATGATGCTATGATTCTATGATTACTTCGTATTTTAATATTTCTACATACCTTTGTCTGTGTTAATTAAAAGCAACATCAAAATGGTGGTGGAAAACGATGCCACCGTACTGACAAGAAGTCATTTTTCTTTGACTTATACGTAATTTTCCTTTGACTTATACGTAATTTTCCTTAGCATAAATTTTGGTAATCTGTACTTAAGAAATGAGATACAATTAATTACAAGTTCAGCGATTGGTCACGCTTTTGTGTGTCATTAGGAGTTCCGAGTTACCTCAGTCGTTGACTAGTCAAAAAGCCTGTTTTATTAGGTTGACACTTGTTATTGTTCAGGTAATGCCACTGACCATGAAATAACACCGGATCGTTCATACACTCAACAGTTAGCCGTTACCTGGTTCTAATTCCTAATTGTTGAACGCGACACTAAATTTAGAGAGTCACAATTAAAAATGATTTCGGAAATACCTTCATGATAAATAATTTCCCTCCCTAACTCACAGATGGAGTTGGGACAGCCTGACTTCCTAATCCCGGAAGTGAAATCTCTAATTGTCATCGTGACTACCTATCACTACGCGACTGTCTGAATATATGGATAAGTTAAGACTGGATACGAATCCAAACGCGACGATAAATAATCCAACTTTCAACTGCGATGCACCGTCCGTCTCTGGCATTTATCCCCCCATCCGTCTGCGATGCACCGCCCGTCTCTGGCATTTATCCCCCCATAGTCCGGCAGATATGTAACAAAAAATGGGTCGATTGTGCACTTTGTGATAAAAGCATGAAACTTTGCATAGTGACAGAGAAACATATATTATTCATTTTTAGAGGGGGAGTCCGGCTTGAAAATCCGTAGTTGGCCGCCATCTTGGATTTCCAAATGGCCGCCATCAGAAACCATGAAAGTCGCAAATGGGCACTTCTAAGACACATAGGAGTTTAATTTAAACGGCTATCCCCACATTCCCATACCCAAGGAAGTTGATCAACACACTTTTGCTGCACCAGAGCGGATGGATTTCAAGATGGCGGCCATTTTTTACAAAATGGCTGCCGAGAATCGCTTATTTTGACGGTTATGTGACTTAGGTGAATCGATAGACAAAATTCTAATTTTTAGTGCCTTAAAATGATTTTTGTCATCGGTAGACACTCATTCACGTAGTTGATACCTGCAATATATAAAATTAGTCACATTTGAAAGAAAAATCCCAGCGCAATGTGGGTTAACCTTGCTGCATCTACAGTTGAAAATGCAGCCGCACCAGCTGCTACTGAAAGAATACGCTGGCTTCTGAAAACGGACACCAAACTGGCTGTCATTCATCTTTGGTGTAAGTTTCCTATCCAAAATTACTTAGAGAAGCTTTTCCTGAAGAACAGAGGAGAAACCAAGTCCAAATGGTACGGACCTGAACGGCGGGTCTCTCGATGGGCTATACTATACGCACTTCCAGACCTCTACAAACACCAATAGTCTCATTGCTACTTGTATGATCAAACAGAAACACAAAGATTTTTGTATAACCTCGTAGACAATCGCATTCTTCAACGAGGCCGACCCTGGTTCGACCTTCGACAACTCGCGGCACAGTGGACTTGGTTGGTCAGTTGAGTAGGTCTGTTTCGAATGATTAGGTCATACATGTACATGGACTTTTTCTTGTCTAGACACGTTCCTTGCCGAGCTTTTTATGGTTAACACTCCCTATTAGTACACCATCTTGGATATCAAGATTGTCGCCATCATCGAACACTGAAGCTGAAAATGGAGATATGATACAAGGCTGATTTACACATTGCTTTAGCCGAGGAAACTGATTAAGGGACTTCTACTGAGTGAAACGATGTCCACTCGGAGACGACCACCATTATTATGTACATGGATAAAAAATACTTACAAAAAACTAAATCTAATAAGCCATTCAGTATTTTCCAAGCTATAGCCAGTGGAAGTGACATGATCAATATCAGTTAAGTCTGCCTTGGCGATATTGGGTCCAGCGCTCTCTGGTCTTGGTAGGCGATGTCCTCGAAATATTCTCCCTACACCTGGAGCTGAAAGGCTGAAACGTAACACATAATATGTCTGGGTCATGCTCTATTCCTTAACCTTGCCTCTTAATAACAGATTACTATGATGGAGTTTTTGAGATCCCGTCAGGTCCCATGGTTAAGCTTTTCCTTGATATCTTACAAACCTATAGTATTATGTAAGCATGTCCAGAGTTGTCTCAATAGGATATGCCACCATGCAGTCAGAGAGTTTCAGCTGCAAATTCTTGGAAAGTTCATGGTATAAAGTTACCCGACATTACTAGAGAATATATTTTCATCGAATATATTGATATATTTCTTTTGTAACATCCTGACGTCATCACTGCAATTACAATAGAAATACCATATCACATATACATGTATAAAACTGACCGGGTTATGTTGCCGAGATTTTCATTCAAGTTAGCAATTATTCGTGATCCGTGATAGGTTAGGCATATTTTTTTATGTCGACGTGATGAATTGGTTTTGCCATGTATGTCAGTTGACTGTGATTGCTTCATCGTTGAAGGAATGTTATGTTGAGTTCCATTACCAGATTCATATTCATCAGTTACTCCCGAAATGGAATAAGCTCATATCAGTAATCCATGTCATATTTGTTGACCACAATTCCTCTAACGGTCAACCTTAGTTGCATGGTAGAGATGGTTATTTATAATGTTGTGGACAAAGTGTCACACTTTGAAGCATTGAATGTGGATGAGGCTGATTTTCGGGTTGCCTATCCTGCCAGCCGAGTCGCCAGAAGTGTGATTGAAACCCAAAGTTCCAGTACTGGCATACAAAACTGCCGGTTGAACCACTTGTTCTAGTGTTTGCATCATTTGTATGGTTGATTCGGGCACGGGATTTCAACGACAAGCCGAATCTATGAATATTATACTCGAATATACCAAATACAGGCATGACTAAATATTTAAATAGCTTGTCAATGAGCATTGTGCCATCCTCAAATCATAATGCTAGTTCCCAGTAAATGGCGGTAGAACACAAAGGAAAAAGGCGACGGTGGTGCCGTTGGCCTTAGAGGAAGCTGTTGCCCTTACAGGAAGTCCTGCTGCCCTTTTTCGCTGGGTAGCTAGGCGCTGGTCAAGAAGGTTCGCATAATTTAAGGACCGGCCATGCGACCCACCCAGATGTTTGCGAAAAAACAAATGTCGTGAATTAACTTTGCTGCTGATAGGTTGGATAATGATAAGTTTTGTCATTAATCATAGTGCCTCTGCCTCTTAACATCTTTAGTAAACTAATGAATTGTAAAATGTGGCCTCTCACTGAATGCGCAGAGATTCATTATATACCTTTTGACATAATTGACAAAAATGACATTGCTTTGTATGCCCTGAGCAAAAGTGACACAGAACCCTTACAGTGTGTCTCGTAGTCCTTATTTCATCTTTGTTGGTGGAGATATATGTGTTGAAGCCAGATATCAATGCCGGTACATTCGTAAAAAAATCACTACTGCAGAAATTCCAAACCGAGACGAATACTTGCAACTTCCCCAAACAGATATTTCCTGAACTATTTATCGCTTGCTTATTATGGAGCACACACATCTCTCAAAACCACAACTCTAATTTCCAAAGCTTTGTCCTGACAACCTGCTCCTGGGTTGAAACTCGTGTTGAACCAGACAGCTCCTGAACAGTTATAGACTCCTGCTTCATAACGATAATTGACTAGTATACATGTACATCCAGGATCAACCATAAGCATACGAGTAGATGAAGAGGGGAATTCAAGTAGCGTTCCATATTAAAATCATTTGCTTTTTGGATTCTTCGAGAAATATTGGAAACCCTTTCCTGGAGACAGTGAGGATTCGCTGGACTGCCAGAAGACCACAAACGCTTATATTGCCAAAACGATTCATGAAATCGGAACCTCTGTCAGAATCAATCTCAAATGTTCGGAAAGAAATTTATCTAGAGAATTTCCATGTATGGCTTCGTCACTCAAATCAAGCTCAAAAATGACAAAAATGTCAAGCTGCCGCGAAGTGTCGAAGTCCAAGCCACAACTGACCTTGCTGAAGAATGCATTTTCTCTTCGCGCTTGAATTGTATGATTGTTTTTAATTTGGTGCTATTAATGCTGTTATAAGCATTATGGGCTCAGAAATTCTATTATGGACGAGAGATGAATATTGAGTGACGGACTAGACGCTAGGTTTGTCAACAACTCATCAACAAGCTTGGTGTTTCTTTGCGATGGTTGGAATGAGACTGGGTGTTTGTAGAAAAATAATCCAGTAACGTATGAGAGTCTTGATTGAATTCTCACAAAGAAGGGAGTCATGGTGAGATATCCGCCGTACAGACCGCCGCATTTGGGTTAATCGTTTTCTCCATTGATCGAGAGAGGACTCTCCAAGTGAGTGGAGATGGAAAACTAACACGAAAATTGAATGGCAGCCGCTGAGCTATCAGGTCTAAAAAGAAACCCATCTGGTTTGTGTCCGCTGCCCTCTAAATTGAAACGTGACAAAGGTCAAATTGGCTGAGTCGACCAATCGCGTCAAGCTTCAAGACCCGCTCGCAATAATCGATTTTTGTGTTTTGTTTTTGACGGTCTCGATGTTAGGCGGATTCGCGGATGTAGACTCGCGGATGTTGTTGAATTTCGTAACCGTTTGAAGTAGATTTCTCCAGAAAGTTTTAAATAACAATGTCAGTCTGTTTACAATTACGGCGATAATAAACGGTTCCTTCAGGGAAGAAGCAGGCCACTCATTGATGAACATCCAGCACATAGGCTTTACTTCAGACCCACTGTGCCGAAGCGACAGTTGAGTCTTATTTTAATCAGACTGTCATATTCGAACAGAAGACCCATATTGGGGAAACTATACATGCAACAAGCTTAATTAATTCGTATTATTCGCAGCTCTCTGCATCTGTTACGGAGATTAGTCTTCAGTGTCACAAACGTCATATATTGCAAGGATAACCGATGTGAATACACGATGCCACATGTCGGGTCAACCAAACGTAGAGTATTAGGTAAATGCCCAATATATGACCTATTGCAAGTATCAACTATGTGGATGAGTTGGACAGATATGTTAAACAAGGGTAAAGTTGACATCTGGCGACTGATAAACAACCATATCAGTTTATAGAAAAACTTCTCTTGGCACCTCACTTTCAGACTTTCAAATACGGAGGATTCTAGGATGTAGCCTTAGTATCTCAACCGCGCTTTTATTGCCGCTGTTCATGTGGAAACTTAACCACACGTGTCACTTGTCCACAAGTAACCAGTGTCCAAGGACATCAAAAACCATTATAGGCCACCCAGAAGTAGAAGTTTGTGTATCTGTTCACGTTAGTCACATAACAATGAAAATAAGCGATTCTCGGCAGCCATTTTGAAAAGAAAATGGACGCCATCTCGAAATCCATCAGTTCTGATGTAACAAAACTGTGTTGATCAACTTCCTTGAGTACGCAAATGTGGGTATAACCATTTAAATTGGCCTCCTATGTGTCTCAGAAGTGTCGAATTGCGACTTTTGTAGTTTTTGATGGCGACCATTTTGAAATCCAAGATGGCGGCCAACTACGGATTTCAAGCCGGACTCCCCCTCCAAAAATGAATCATATGTGTTTATCTGTCATCCTGCCAAATTTCATGCTTTTATCAAAAAGTGCACAACCATTTCACATATCTGCCGGGCTACCATCCGTCTGCGATGCACCGTCCGTCTCTGGCATTCATCCCCCCATCCGTCTGCGATGCACCAGCCGTCTCTGGCATTTATTCCCCCATCCGTCTGCGATGCACCGTCCGTCTCTGGCATTAATCCCCCCATCCGTCTGCGATGCACCGTCCGTCTCTGGCATTTATCCCCCATCTGTCTGCGATGCACCGTCCGTCTCTGGCATTTATCCCCCTATCCGTCTGCGATGCACCGTCCGTCTCTGTCATTTATCCCCCATCCGTCTGCGATGCACCGTCCGTCTCTGGCATTTATCCCCCCATCCGTCTGCGATGCACCGTCCGTCTCTGGCATTTATCCCCCCATCCGTCTGCGATGCACCGTCCGTCTCTGGCATTTATCTCCCCATCCGTCTGCGATGCACCGTCCGTCTCTGGCATTTATCCCCCCATCCGTCTGCGATGCACCGTCCGTCTCTGGCATTTAGATTCTACATTGCAAGCCTATGCAGACGTGGCAGTTTTCTTGACAGATATGAGAAGCAGCTTTTATTGATGGGACCGAGACATCTGACCTATCGTCTAATCCGTAGGGTGAGTGAGTGAGTGAGTGAATATGATTTAACGTCGCTTTCAACTATATTTCAGTCATATCACGACGTTGGGTCCTATTCCTTTTCACATCCGGGAACCCCGCAACCGTATATGATCCTCTTTACTTGCGGAATGTCAGAGCTGATCATTTTCGTGGCCGATCAAACTGATTTGACGGAGAATTCAATTCAATTCAATTCAATTCTTTATTGGCACTAACACAATTCACATTGGTTATTGATTTGACGGAGATGATTAAACGTAAAATGAAAGACACAGGTAGTTTGATTATGTCGCCCTTAATTGCGTGGTTCTGTGATTACTTTGCACTGCGGCGTGCAGGACTATATTAATATACAAAGCGAATATTAGATCGGATAACCTGTCTACACCTGCAAGTCTTCAGTGTTTTAGTCTCTCGGTGAATTGCTGCTGGAGAGAACTAATTACCCGTGTCTTTATCGTAACGGTAATCAATACTTATACTGTATTTTTACCAACCGAAACATTTACAGAACAAACAAGCTGAGCATGTCAATCCTTATTATCGGATGGGTAATTTTGGCTAAGGTAGATGTTACCTTAGAGTATAACAAGCGTCAGATCCGACATTCAATATTCAGCCGTCGTCCATACAAGAATTTTCGCCTCAAAATAAAATGTTTCAAATTCGATCCACCACCCAGAGAAAACTTACGAAATGATTTTCTTTTTATCCATGTGAAAGCGTTTCCTGTCCAAATGTTATTTTAATATGGTGAAAAAGAAACAGGGGGTCGAGCTACTCGAATTTCTTCTGGCCGAGTCGGCGATAAAAGCTCGACGCTGATTGGTCGGAATATCTCTAAATATAGCCTTTTCGATATTCCGACCAATCAGCGTCGAGTTTTTATCGCCGAATCGGCCAGAAGAAATTCAACTGGAGGCCGGGTTTGAAGTTAAAATGGTTTGAAATACAAGAAAACACGCATGGATTTATCATAGGGAGATGTCATGGAGTAACGTCAGCACAGGTACGTTATGTATTGACACCCTGCTTGAAAAAGCAGACCAATTTATGCGGTGATTGAAGAGATGACTGGCCAAAACTGCCTGTCCAGCGCGGTTTACATTGACAAATTCTGGCCACGATCTTGTCCGACTAAAGTAAATTCAGCGTAACATCGGACTTCATCTGGGTGTACAGTGATAATCAGTAACAGTTGTTGGGATAATGACACGTCGACATAAACCATAGCATGTCCTCGTTCAATCGCATACAACTTTGGCACATTTCGTGCGCTGGTTCGATCGCTAGACCGATTTAAAAGAAGGTGATCTTTTCTCTCAGCGTCATTTTCGAGGCCATGTTGTTCACCTGGTCTATTGTATAGGGTATATACTATATAGTGTAATTTTCCATGCTTGGCAAACACGGGCTCGCGCTTTAAAATATGACCATGTATGAGTACACTGCCAAAAATAGGGTACTTAAAACGAGAAGAAAAAAAACTTATTTTAAGAAAAAGTCATCTTGAAATCAGATAAATTATCATGGAGTGGGGTAAGAATAATTTACTTATGGATATTTACTTGGATAAGAAAATTATAAGTTTATTTATCTTATTCAAGATTCACAAATCTTATTCGAAGATCTTAATTAAGAAAAATTATCTTGGCGCTTTTTACTCATTTAAGAAAAAAAATCTTATATTTTCTTCAGTAAGATAATTTATCTTGCTATGAAATCTAAAGTAAGATATTTTTGGAGCGGGGTAAGAATATTAAACTTATTCCAGATAATTAACTTGTTCAACAAAAACTGACCACTTGGATAAGAAAATATTTCTCAAAGCTGTTAACTTGGATAAGAAAATATTTCTCAAGGCTGTTGAGTTAAATATTCTTACTCAACAAAACATGTATACAGTCTTCAAGATAAATTATCTTACATTGTAAATTCAACAAAGGGATCTTGAGCTAGCAACATTTACTTAATTAAGAAAAAACATGCTAAACAACATTTAATCAAATTAAATGACAAAAAATATTTTGAAGATGGAGAAATTTTATTCAAATGATGCATGTAGTGAATAGTCTGCACATATTAGATGCAAAAGTTTATGTAGAAGAGGTATCGCAATAATTTCAGCCACGCCGCAATTCCCCACAGGATCAATAAAACAACGAGCTCCATAGTGACACTTCAAATATTTCCCTACAATCCAATTAACGTTTTTAACTAAAGTTTTTTTATAACATATTACTGCCAAAATCTGAACATGAATATATGCTTGTTACAGTTAGCAGTATACATGTAAAATAAAAACATGATACAATAATGTCATGCAATTGAAGTGTGAGTGAGTGATATGATTTAACGTCGCTTTCAACCCATCATCATGCAATTGAAGGGCAACAGTAAGTCATATATGTAAAACAGATAAATAAAGAATATATTTTAAATATTTTAAGGCCTTTGTTCCGGCATTCATCCTTAAAACCTCTCCTTGACAAGTATTTCTTTCCATTTATAGCAGTAATACTAAAATATATTTGCACAACATTTCTCGCCCATGTCAAAGTTGTATGATATGACAAGAGACTGATATAATTAAAACCATGCAAAATAGCCAAACACCAAAGATATGATGGATACTTCTCAAATTTAGAAAATCTGTCATCTTCAATTCTCCATAGACATTACAAATATAACAGCATATTGCACTCTTGATAGTAAAAACACCTAAACTGTTCAAATTGCTTGTGGTGGAGAAAGTCCCAATGTTTAGTCGCAGACAAGGTCTTGCAAGCTAAAGCATACACCCAAGTTCATATACGAATATTCTTCCAAAGCTGAAGGAAAGAACTAGGAAACACTGCAGGAATCAATACACTACAAACCATGTAGAATCCAGATCCGATGTTTTATGCAAATACTCAAAGCCCGAAAAGTTTCTGCCAGTCAAAATTGCCAGAGGCCACCTGCCACCAACTTACATTACAAAGACAGGTTTCCTGAATAGACTGCAGTCACTGGTTTGATGCAATGACTTTGGTTTGAATGCCTATCTGACATATATAATGAATAAGCTTATTCAAACCCAAATACTTCTGGAGAATTCAAAAACACATTTTCAATTTTTTTTTCCATTATACTGTAAATATTAAATAATTTGATTAGCTAATGTATATAAAAATGTGTTGCTTTCTTATACCTCTTCGACATGGGGAAGCTTTTCTTGGAAATACATTTCTACATTGCTGTGCACATGGGAGGTCGAGCTTGTATCTTTGCTTTTTATACATATATTTTTTCACGTTTGCTTTGAAACCAATGTAACAGTCTTAAACTTACTTTCTAATTGCCTGTGTTCAGGTAGACAAAAACGACGAAACAGATCTGCAGATCCTCACTTTCACCAACAGAAGCCCCTAGGATCTAGTTTATGTTTCCCAATTTGTTGTTGTTGTTGTTGTTGTTGTTGTTGTATATCTGTAAATCCACTCCCAAAGAAAGCAAATCTCATTTTCGACGTTTTCGCTCAGTTCATTGAACACATTGAGCAACATACTACTCTCATTCATCTGTAGAACGATCCACTGAGAGGCTCAGTTGAGTTTCCTCAATAATGTTCCTGGATACCAACATAATTCGCGAGAATTGTGGAAGAACAGAAAATTTCAGTTGAAAATGGCGGCAAATACATGAACCCATATGAAAACCATAACCGCACGTGAAGGTGGATTTGCAGATAAAAATACTAAATTACAAAAATATGTTCCTCACTCAAGTAGAAGATATAATTTCACGTATATCTCAGGCAAGTTGTAACAGTAACTCTTACAAATTGACAATGAACAATTTCTTTCAGGAAACCACATGTTCATACTATCAGTGTAGCGATCCGTTTCCACTCGATTCACGATCTTACATTTTAAGGAGACAAATCACAGAAAAGACATCTTAGTTAAATATATTTATTATTGGTACAGAGCTCGAATTGATATGCTAATGCGCGTGTAGGCGACTTAGAATAAGAATAGGCTAATATGACTGGGTATGTCATGCTAATGTGCAATAAGCAAATGAAGTTAGGCGGCGAAGAGATGACCTATAAGAGAGGGTTGTCTGAATGAGGTTTTCATCGAAGCCCAGCCAGCTCTGACCGCGCGTACTGGTATACCATTTATTCACACATTTCTGTGTCTGTCCACGTTTACAGCATGTAATCACCATATACCGTTGACATACGGACCGTCTATTTTCCATCGTGACTGGTTATCTTCCACTGGAGAGCGAATACTCTTGCCGACATGGAGCCTTTTCTGATGTCGTTTATTGGACAGAAAGTTCATCGCTGGTCGCATAACCTGGATAAGTATTTCTCTTATTACGGCAGTTTTGATTATGTTTTGGATTCTAAGCATTTGTTTTATTCGACTTATTATGTTTCGTTAATTTTTCCAATTCATGACCATTTTATAATCGACTAACTTAGCAGTTTGTTTCCTGTGTCTACGTCGTATATGCGTAACACGGCGCTGGATTTGGCCAAGCGTATTTTAGTTCTTGTTAGATTACTTTATTTTGATCCATTTCTGGTCTTTCCAACCAGTTCAGTGTGATCTAGTGGTTCTATAATCAATTTTCTATTGTTTGGTGTATAGCGGACCCGAGCCGATTATTGTCATTTGAATGTTGATAGTGAAATTTAACGTCGTCTTACATAAACCATTTTCCTCTTTGGCAGACTGCACTGAACAGCTTTACGTGAAGGCCGCTCCAGAGAGGACGTTGTTTCCTGTAACGATAACTTTACATCGTGGCTTAATCCGGTCACCAGCGACAGTATGACTATGATCCGATAAGTAAACTTATTGTTCGCATTATTTCATTCTGTACTGTACTCTTAGTCTGCATAATGTAGTGTTGCATACAGTCTTCTGTGTCATAGTATTGACAGACTAATTCCACGACATTCGGCATAAAAAAAAAAAAGGCCCTTTGCCATATGTCATACGGCTTGCAATTTTTTGTCTTTTTTGCTTTCATGACGTGGCCGACGTGTATTGTTTTTATTTGGATCAGACCTACAACCTGGTGCTAGGATGCCAGTTGTGTATTAGCGATTTTATAGGAAAATCTGTCCGTAATCTGATTTATCCGGTTTTCCGTAAGCAAATACGGTTCCCTGTTCCGATATTGTCGCTGCCCACGTCGGTTAGGCAGAGAAAATGTTATAATCTATTGGGCTGGTGTGTTGAACACTTTCTGCGTTGTTGCCACTTAGAAATTTATTTCCATGAAGGACCAGTGTTTATTAGAGCCTGTGGATTTAAATGGGACATTGACTGAATAGGATCGTAGAATAGGATTGATGCTCTGGTTTTTTGTCTTGTTAGTATTTTATGACGGATTTTATGATTTGCTGCTGTTTCTCAATTGCGTTGAAGGACCAACCTGTTGCTTAAAGTTAGTTTATTTTTGACGTTCGTCGTAAGCAATTAATGTCGCAAGCAAGAAATCTTGCAGCTATTATTATGCCGCTAATCCCCAGCGTCTTGTATGGAGGACTGGTCCACGTAAAGCGTAGGTTCTATTTTGTGCCATTATAGTGAATCTCCAGATAAAAACTTAAAAGAAGAAATCGCTATTTTATGTTCAACTGTCTAAGGTAGTAACCCCAGGGCTATAGTGCTGTAGTGGATGAAATGAATTGTCGTCGTGGTCCTGTTTAGCTAGGTATTTATGCGGTAAATCGGTTAACGATTTATTTTTATTATTTTATCAAAGTTTGGAGTGTATTACATGTAGGTCATAGTGGTAAGTAAATGAGAGGTACATTGTTGTTGATAGTTAACGGCCATATTAAATTGGTTTATTACGTAATTGTTTACGGCAACAGTGGTATAATGAACTTCTCCACGTAAATGTAATTCTATGCAGGAGTTTTACTTTACAGCGTATATCAGTTAGTATTTTTATGGGTTTTTATGAACAATCAAATAAACCAGCTCAAATAACCCAAACAAGTTTATATTAATTGATGTGATAATAGCTGAATATCCATATTTGCGGTAGTTCTTCTATGCTGAATTTCTTTATTTGTGACTTGGTAAACTATTGCAGCAATTTTGCGATCTGTTTTTTATTTATGGAAAATAATACTCAACGATTGATCGTGTTTTTGGTTGGCCGCCTTTTAGAAGAGTAGTGACTGTGTTCAAAGCTGTGAAACAATAGGTTTTGAAGGCTTTGCCGTCTATTCGCCAGTACTTGGCAGTGTTTGGAGAGCTATGCTCTCCGCTTGAAATACTTCACAGGAATTACCTAATACTAACAGCCAGTACAGTTTGGATGATACTACTGATAATTTTTGTAGACTTTTCTTGATCAGCTGTATAGATTTTAAGTTGTGAGAGTTTCTTTTTATCGAGCAGTCGTGCAGTTTAGAAGATATTTTAGTGGAATGAGGGAAAATTCGATTTTAAAGTTTTCAAGAGCTATCGGTTTATATTAAAAAAAAAAAACCCCCAAAAAATGCAACAGGTAATATGTATGCAACAGGTCTTCGGTGTGGTCTGTCACTTTAAGATTGTTTACTTACCTTATTGCTGAATGTGACGTAAAATCGCTCTTGTGTTTAGATTAGGACTTCTTATTTTGTAAGCCCGTTTTCATGTTCATTGCGACAGAGATCGTGTGACGTTGAATCAAGATTATGTTGAAAATTATTTTATTAAGATGGTAAAATATATAGAAACTTGTGCCGTTTTGCTCCACTTTGGCGTTTCGTTAATGAGTATTTGTTTGGAAAAGCTATTTCGTTCGTTGTGATGCTATTAAAGTCAGATTGAATCTTTTGCGCTGCTTTTTGGCTACTGAAGCTTTTCAGAAAGTATTTCTTCAGTTTTGTTTTATAAAGTTAACCAGAGATAGTTCTATTCGAAGTAAGCTTACATAAATTGATACAAATAATACTTCGTCTTAAGAGTCTTGGCGTTTGGATCTTGACGTCCTTTGGACATGAAAAAAAAAAAAAAAAATTGTGGAAGATGTAGATTTTAATGAATGAATGTTTTGTTTTCTAATGTGCTGAAGGGCAGATGAATGGCAATCGACAGCTGTATGGCAATCGACAGCTGTATGGCGGTCAGTTATTTATTTCTTTTCGACAAAGTCCCTTGGAGAAATGAAGTACAGAATTCATGCAAATAGTGATGAAACTATTAAAAGATCTACATGGACTTCATAATGGAGTAATAGCAGCCGAATGGCAGCTGATAGCCGAATGGCAACGAATAGCAGCCGAATGGCAGCTGATAGCCGAATGGCAACCAATAGCAGCCGAATGGCAGCTGATAGCCGAATGGCAGCTGATAGCCGAATGGCGGCTGATAGCCGAATGGCAGCGAATGGCGGCGAACGGCCGATTGGCAGGAAACAGCCGAATGGCGGCCAATGGCAGCAAACAGCCGAATGGCAAATTTGCTTATGATACCGGATTGGTTTTAAATAGTCGGACGGGCAATAGATCTGATTCTGTTTCATCTTGATGAAAAGAAGCAGTTTTGATGTTGCGTTTTCATTATTTGATAGGTCAAATTGACAGCAGGTAATATTTTTGAACGATATTAATATACACACATCTAGATGTACTAGCGATGGCAGAACGATTACCTAGAGGGTTTATTGCAACAGTCGAGCTGGAGGTTTTGTTGTGTGAAAGTAATCTAGAGAAAACGACTGTTTACCTAACATAATTTTCTTTCGAATTGGGAAAAGGAGAATTCTCAAAGCATCTTTCATGCTTTTGGATATGATTACCATTCTCGAGTTTTCGAGTGTAACCTTTCTTGCCTTTCTTTGTCTATCGAAGGAGGTCGGGCTAAACGGCTCCGGCTACTCTATGGTGAATAAAAAGCTGAGAAGAATGAGAGCGTTTGTTGAAATGATAAATAATTTGTGTTCGTTTGAGTGCAACGAATTAGAACATAAGATAACTTTTCTTATCACACCATACATCTGGTAAAAACAAATCTTATTTAAGATAAGTTTTCTTATAACAAGATATATCTAGTAAAATTAAATCCTGTTTAAGATAATTTTTCTTAAAATAAGATAAATCTGGCAAAATGGGACAAAGTAAGAAAACATTTCTTGTTTTAAGGTAATTTTATCTAGAATTGAGGTAAAAAAACTTATTTAAGTACCCCATTTTTGGCAGTGTATTATAGTAAGCTATATAATAATTTAGTGTTTCCAAGATGTCAAAAAAATTATTAAAATTTTAAAATTTAAAAAAATTAAATTTTAAATTTTCAAACAAATCTCTGACAAAACAATGCTACTTAACCCTGTGGTTGCGCGTATATACGGCCAACAAGCCTTTCTTTGAGCAATCTTTTTATTGCGCGATGAATAACATACTGAGCAGACTTACCATTTATTTCTACTTACAGCCCGGGATTATATTCCTCAACGGATGAGGTACTCTCAGTGTTAACGTCACCAATGATGACACACACATATAGCTATAGATGTGATCTGGCAGATGATGTGGTAAGTCTTAAATCGGGAGCTTCCATATAACCTATTCACATCATGAATAAACACAGAAAATGGAGATTTTATAATTATATTGGTTCAAAATTGTTAGTCTTCAGTCAGTTAATTAATGTAGCGTCATTGGTTACGTAACTCTCTGCATTTCCGTTACGAGGCAACACAGATGAAAGCGAATAAAAAAGTCCACAGAACGGAAAAGTGTCGAGCTAAACCGAGTGTACTCGACTGCATCGAAAAACAACAGTGGAAGTTATTATCATTTGTCTTGCCAGCATCTCTCTTGTCAGATTATATACGATATCATGTCATATCGGCTAAATAAACACTCGGTTATCTAATATATTTGATGAACGTTCGAATAGATTCAATAGTGTTTGCCAGAGCATACGATAAAATCCTTTCAAATACAATTGTCCCTCGAAATAAATCGAATTATATCCATTTATTTTATATATTCGTCGGCCATTTTGCCTGTTTTTTCCTACTGGATTATCTCCCTTTCCTAGGTTAAGGGATAGGAAATTCCTTTAAAAGCTTTCTAGCCGAGAATTTTGCACACCAACGTCCATCCAATTTGATGAATTTTGATAGACATTGTGATTATCTGCAAACATTTAGAATAGAAGAAAAAATTAAATACTATTTATATGAATTTTTCATAAATATGCTTCAAAACTAGGGCTATTCCCTATATACTCTCTAGCTTATCAAATGGAACATGGGTTAGTCCACTTAACATTGCCTACAGCTAAAAAATGCACACCAACCTATATTTTTTCTTTGTTTTTACTCATATTTCTCAATTATGAATGCAACAGCACACATTATTCAAAAGGCATTAGGTTAATGCCGCAACGTAAGCATTAAATATACTATTTCCAGAGACCAGTTTTACGTTCCTAATTCCATTATTCAAAAAGTTAATTAATTTGATTTACCAGCAGCGGACATCCTTAATCAGCTAAGGAATCAAAATGATCAGAAATATTAAATAATGACTACATGTACGGGACGTTATTTATATTGTGTAAGAGTGATTTTTTGTATCCCAACAATCGTAATAGGCATTGTGTCACAGTCTACTGTGCATGTATTTCTAGACCTGTGACTATTTCAGCACAACAGAATGCTTGTGATCATAGACCTGTGACTATTTCAGCGCAACAGAAGACTTGTGCTCATATGAGTTCCATGTATTACAGAATTTCACGGCACATTAAAAGCAGCACATTCCCATTCTTGGAAACAGTCAAGTATTTTTAGAAAGAATAGTTATAACTGACGAGGATTAGATGACAAATTCCTGTATCACAGTTATTCAGTCCTCCTGCGTACAGATAGTCGACAAATATGACACTTGTACTATGGTTGTCCAATCCATCCGTAGGCCTACAGATTAAAAGATTTTAGCCTCGAGTTAAATAGAGTGGTACCCTTAGCTTTATCACATTGCCTACTCTGCGCAAGTGCTCACAAGCAAAAACGAGGAAATTGTGGACGGAATAGATTGATGGAATTGTCACCTTTGGAAAGACACTGGTATGGCCTATAGGAGTGAATTTTCTGAACTTCATGAGTATCCAATGATACAGAAAGAAAGTAATTACTCCAGCCGGAAATTACCTGGAAGAGATCTAAGCAATCGCACTATTTAATCGTTTGAAGTGTATTTTCCAAAACAAATTGCGCAGCCTGTTATCAGCGAATGAGTCTATTTGCACTTGGTGGGATGTATGACTTGTAATTAGCAAGATAAACAGACCGAACATCATTAATCTCCGTGAAAGTGAAGATTATTAACGGTAGTTACGCTCGATATCAAACACCGACTGACGAGACTTGCACAAAACTCTTTCATCTTGAATAACTGTTGCTTGTGGCTACATGTCGTGGAAATAGGCGCCTTATAGCGGAACTATTTACCGGTATGCCAGATAATGAAGAAATGACGAGGCATTGGTTTCAAAATTCAACTATACAGACTTGTTGTATTCTTTGATTAAAGATTCTAAATTGTGATATGTATATTTTTCGAATATCTGTCTTTGGTTGGAGAATACTCATTGTGGGATTAGATGTATATCTCTCAAACATTACCGACGTGATGCTCACAGTACGGCAGAGCGACACTAGGTTAAATGTCGTCTTGAAGTCATGACTCTTCAACGGTCATACCTGCACACAAGTGTCATAAGTTAAAACTAGCAGTGAGTCCGATTATTATTATGTTATCTCGATACTGGGTCTATATGTACCTAGATTCATTTCGACCACAATGGTTGGAGAATTGATAAAAATGAAAACTTTGACAGATGAGTGTAGTTCTGGCGAGTCAGATTGATTCATAGTTTACACTTTAGTTTTCTGGGTATTCTTGCATCCACTATGTTTACCCCATGTTGACGCCCTCGATGCTCATCCATAAACATCTGTTGAGTTACTTATTTGAGCCGATCACAGCTTCCGTGTTTGCGTATCTAATTCCACTTACTCCATAGTTTCCACATGAACATGTATAACCACGGCTGATCAGATAACAAGGCTACATAATAGAATCCTCCATATTCTAGTCTGAATGTAAGATACCGAGGGAGGTTTTTTAGTCGCCAGACGTCTTCAATTTTTCCCACTTCTTACATATTTCACCAATTTATTATCTGTATCTGGTGGAATTCTGCTGGTGGACTGTTAACCCCCGAAGGCCCGCCCCTGCTGGTGCACTGTTAACCCCCGAAGGCCCGCCCTCTCTACATGACATTTGATCAATATATGTAGGATAACTGTCTCGGTGGGAAGTGTACCGCACAGCGCTAGGCATTACAGGTTAGTTTTTCTGGGTATTCTTGCAGTTATGGTGTTTACTCCATGTTGAGGCGTTTACTCCATCACATGTCATCGATGCTTATCCAAAAACATCCGATGAGTTACTTATTTGAGCTGATCTGTCATCACAGCTCCCGAGCTAGCGTATCTAATTTTGCTTATGCCGGTGCTAGTGGCCGTGTAGTTACTTAATAATTTTGACATGAAAAGCAGCAAATGCGGGTGTGATACCAAGGCTACATCATAGAATCCTTCGTATTCTAGTCTAAATGTAAGGTGCCGAGTGAGCCTTTCCTGTGGAGTCAAATGGATGCTTTTTATTCGCCGGACTTCTTCGTTTTTCCCACTTCTTACATATCTCACCAACTGAGTACTTCTGCCGATGGTTCGTGAATCTCCGGAGATGGTTCGTGAATCTCCGAAGATGGTTCGTGAATCTCCGAAGCATCATTACCTGTTTCTTGAGTGTTAGTCGACAATCTACTTGCATTGGAATTCGAACTGTGCTTGTCGCAAGCTTTTGTAGCTCAAGAAATGTTCTGTCGCAAAAATAGCTTCAAATTGCTGTAGGAGAATGGTGCGAACAGCCCTTGATATAAATAAATGTGTTCTCTGGGT
This sequence comes from Hanleya hanleyi, assembly GCA_036873755.1. Taxonomy (NCBI): domain Eukaryota; kingdom Metazoa; phylum Mollusca; class Polyplacophora; order Lepidopleurida; family Hanleyidae; genus Hanleya; species Hanleya hanleyi. The sequence goes on along the minus strand of JAVTVY010005177.1, from coordinate 13,877 downwards.
TTTGAATCAGGGCATTTTTAAGGCTGAGGTATGAACTCAAGCTTCGTTTTTTTCACCAAAATGTTTCCCCGTCAACATAGCAACGCCACAGAGCCTGATGAAAAGAGCACGCAAATGCATATGAATATATTCCCGTCTTCGCTTGATTTGAAGTCAAATATTGATAGCCTAGATGCGAGAATTTTGCACACCAACGTCCATCCAATTTGATGAATTTTGATAGACATTGTGATTATCTGCAAACACTTAGAATAGAAGAAAAAATTAAATACTATTTATATGAATTTTTCATAAATATGCTTCAAAACTAGGGCTATTCCCTATAACTCTCTAGCTTATCAAATGGAACATGGGTTAGTCCACTTAACATTGCCTACAGCTAAAAAATGCACACCAACCTATATTTTTTCTTTGTTTTTACTCATATTTCTCAATTATGAATGCAACAGCACAAATTATTCAAAAGGCATTAGGTTAATGCCGCAACGTAAGCATTAAATATACTATTTCCAGAGACCAGTTTTACGTTCCTAATTCCATTATTCAAAAAGTTAATTAATTTGATTTACCAGCAGCGGACATCCTTAATCAGCTAAGGAATCAAAATGATCAGAAATATTAAATAATGACTACATGTACGGGACGTTATTTATATTGTGTAAGAGTGATTTTTTGTATCCCAACAATCGTAATAGGCATTGTGTCACAGTCTACTGTGCATGTATTTCTAGACCTGTGACTATTTCAGCACAACAGAATGCTTGTGATCATAGACCTGTGACTATTTCAGCGCAACAGAAGACTTGTGCTCATATGAGTTCCATGTATTACAGAATTTCACGGCACATTAAAAGCAGCACATTCCCATTCTTGGAAACAGTCAAGTATTTTTAGAAAGAATAGTTATAACTGACGAGGATTAGATGACAAATTCCTGTATCACAGTTATTCAGTCCTCCTGCGTACAGATAGTCGACAAATATGACACTTGTACTATGGTTGTCCAATCCATCCGTAGGCCTACAGATTAAAAGATTTTAGCCTCGAGTTAAATAGAGTGGTACCCTTAGATTTATCATATTGCCTACTCTGCGCAAGTGCTCACAAGCAAAAACGAGGAAATTGTGGACGGAATAGATTGATGGAATTGTCACCTTTGGAAAGACACTGGTATGGCCTATAGGAGTGAATTTTCTGAACTTCATGAGTATCCAATGATACAGAAAGAAAGTAATTACTCCAGCCGGAAATTACCTGGAAGAGATCTAAGCAATCGCACTATTTAATCGTTTGAAGTGTATTTTCCAAAACAAATTGCGTAGCCTGTTATCAGGGAATGAGTCTATTTGCACTTGGTGGGATGTATGACTTGTAATTAGCAAGATAAACAGACCGAACATCATTAATCTCCGTGAAAGTGAAGATTATTAACGGTAGTTACGCTCGATATCAAACACCGACTGACGAGACTTGCACAAAACTCTTTCATCTTGAATAACTGTTGCTTGTGGCTACATGTCGTGGAAATAGGCGCCTTATAACGGAACTATTTACCGGTATGCCAGATAATGGAGAAATGACGAGGCTTTGAAGGCTTACATTGGTTTCAAAATTCAACTATACAGACTTGTTGTATTCTTTGATTAAAGATTATAAATTGTGATATGTATATTTTTCGAATATCTGTCTTTGGTTGGAGAATACTCATTGTGGGATTAGATGTATATCTCTCAAACATTACCGACGTGATGCTCACAGTACGGCAGAGCGACACTAGGTTAAATGTCGTCTTGAAGTCATGACTCTTCAACGGTCATACCTGCACACAAGTGTCATAAGTTAAAACTAGCAGTGAGTCCGATTATTATTATGTTATCTCGATACTGGGTCTATATGTACCTAGATTCATTTCGACCACAATGGTTGGAGAATTGATAAAAATGAAAACTTTGACAGATGAGTGTAGTTCTGGCGAGTCAGATTGATTCATAGTTTACACTTTAGTTTTCTGGGTATTCTTGCATCCACTATGTTTACCCCATGTTGACGCCCTCGATGCTCATCCATAAACATCTGTTGAGTTACTTATTTGAGCCGATCACAGCTTCCGTGCTTGCGTATCTAATTCCACTTACTCCATAGTTTCCACATGAACATGTATAACCACGGCTGATCAGATAACAAGGCTACATAATAGAATCCTCCATATTCTAGTCTGAATGTAAGATACCGAGGGAGGTTTTTTAGTCGCCAGACGTCTTCAATTTTTCCCACTTCTTACATATTTCACCAATTTATTATCTGTATCTGGTGGAATTCTGCTGGTGGACTGTTAACCCCCGAAGGCCCGCCCCTGCTGGTGCACTGTTAACCCCCGAAGGCCCGCCCTCTCTACATGACATTTGATCAATATATGTAGGATAACTGTCTCGGTGGGAAGTGTACCGCACAGCGCTAGGCATTACAGGTTAGTTTTTCTGGGTATTCTTGCAGTTATGGTGTTTACTCCATGTTGAGGCGTTTACTCCATCACATGTCATCGATGCTTATCCAAAAACATCCGATGAGTTACTTATTTGAGCTGATCTGTCATCACAGCTCCCGAGCTAGCGTATCTAATTTTGCTTATGCCGGTGCTAGTGGCCGTGTAGTTACTTAATAATTTTGACATGAAAAGCAGCAAATGCGGGTGTGATACCAAGGCTACATCATAGAATCCTTCGTATTCTAGTCTAAATGAAAGGTGCCGAGTGAGCCTTTCCTGTGGAGTCAAATGGATGCTTTTTATTCGCCGGACTTCTTCGTTTTTCCCACTTCTTACATATCTCACCAACTGAGTACTTCTGCCGATGGTTCGTGAATCTCCGGAGATGGTTCGTGAATCTCCGAAGATGGTTCGTGAATCTCCGAAGCATCATTACCTGTTTCTTGAGTGTTAGTCGACAATCTACTTGCATTGGAATTCGAACTGTGCTTGTCGCAAGCTTTTGTAGCTCAAGAAATGTTCTGTCGCAAAAATAGCTTCAAATTGCTGTAGGAGAATGGTGCGAACAGCCCTTGATATAAATAAATGTGTTCTCTGGGTTTTGAATCAGGGCATTTTTAAGGCTGAGGTATGAACTCAAGCTTCGTTTTTTTCACCAAAATGTTTCCCCGTCAACATAGCAACGCCACAGAGCCTGATGAAAAGAGCACGCAAATGCATATGAATATATTCCCGTCTTCGCTTGATTTGAAGTCAAATATTGATAGCCTAGATGCGAGAATTTTGCACACCAACGTCCATCCAATTTGATGAATTTTGATAGACATTGTGATTATCTGCAAACACTTAGAATAGAAGAAAAAATTAAATACTATTTATATGAATTTTTCATAAATATGCTTCAAAACTAGGGCTATTCCCTATAACTCTCTAGCTTATCAAATGGAACATGGGTTAGTCCACTTAACATTGCCTACAGCTAAAAAATGCACACCAACCTATATTTTTTCTTTGTTTTTACTCATATTTCTCAATTATGCATGCAACAGCACACATTATTCAAAAGGCATTAGGTTAATGCCGCAACGTAAGCATTAAATATACTATTTCCAGAGACCAGTTTTACGTTCCTAATTCCATTATTCAAAAAGTTAATTAATTTGATTTACCAGCAGCGGACATCCTTAATCAGCTAAGGAATCAAAATGATCAGAAATATTAAATAATGACTACATGTACGGGACGTTATTTATATTGTGTAAGAGTGATTTTTTGTATCCCAACAATCGTAATAGGCATTGTGTCACAGTCTACTGTGCATGTATTTCTAGACCTGTGACTATTTCAGCACAACAGAATGCTTGTGATCATAGACCTGTGACTATTTCAGCGCAACAGAAGACTTGTGCTCATATGAGTTCCATGTATTACAGAATTTCACGGCACATTAAAAGCAGCACATTCCCATTCTTGGAAACAGTCAAGTATTTTTAGAAAGAATAGTTATAACTGACGAGGATTAGATGACAAATTCCTGTATCACAGTTATTCAGTCCTCCTGCGTACAGATAGTCGACAAATATGACACTTGTACTATGGTTGTCCAATCCATCCGTAGGCCTACAGATTAAAAGATTTTAGCCTCGAGTTAAATAGAGTGGTACCCTTAGCTTTATCATATTGCCTACTCTGCGCAAGTGCTCACAAGCAAAAACGAGGAAATTGTGGACGGAATAGATTGATGGAATTGTCACCTTTGGAAAGACACTGGTATGGCCTATAGGAGTGAATTTTCTGAACTTCATGAGTATCCAATGATACAGAAAGAAAGTAATTTACTCCAGCCGGAAATTACCTGGAAGAGATCTAAGCAATCGCACTATTTAATCGTTTGAAGTGTATTTTCCAAAACAAATTGCGCAGCCTGTTATCAGGGAATGAGTCTATTTGCACTTGGTGGGATGTATGACTTGTAATTAGCAAGATAAACAGACCGAACATCATTAATCTCCGTGAAAGTGAAGATTATTAACGGTAGTTACGCTCGATATCAAACACCGACTGACGAGACTTGCACAAAACTCTTTCATCTTGAATAACTGTTGCTTGTGGCTACATGTCGTGGAAATAGGCGCCTTATAGCGGAACTATTTACCGGTATGCCAGATAATGGAGAAATGACGAGGCTTTGAAGGCTTACATTGGTTTCAAAATTCAACTATACAGACTTGTTGTATTCTTTGATTAAAGATTATAAATTGTGATATGTATATTTTTCGAATATCTGTCTTTGGTTGGAGAATACTCATTGTGGGATTAGATGTATATCTCTCAAACATTACCGACGTGATCCTCACAGTACGGCAGAGCGACACTAGGTTAAATGTCGTCTTGAAGTCATGACTCTTCAACGGTCATACCTGCACACAAGTGTCATAAGTTAAAACTAGCAGTGAGTCCGATTATTATTATGTTATCTCGATACTGGGTCTATATGTACCTAGATTCATTTCGACCACAATGGTTGGAGAATTGATAAAAATGAAAACTTTGACAGATGAGTGTAGTTCTGGCGAGTCAGATTGATTCATAGTTTACACTTTAGTTTTCTGGGTATTCTTGCATCCACTATGTTTATCCCATGTTGACGCCCTCGATGCTCATCCATAAACATCTGTTGAGTTACTTATTTGAGCCGATCACAACTTCCGTGCTTACGTATCTAATTCCACTTACTCCATAGTTTCCACATGAACATGTATAACCACGGCTGATCAGATAACAAGGCTACATAATAGAATCCTCCATATTCTAGTCTGAATGTAAGATACCGAGGGAGGTTTTTTAGTCGCCAGACGTCTTCAATTTTTCCCACTTCTTACATATTTCACCAATTTATTATCTGTATCTGGTGGAATTCTGCTGGTGCACTGTTAACCCCCGAAGGCCCGCCCCTGCTGGTGCACTGTTAACCCCCGAAGGCCCGCCCTCTCTACATGACATTTGATCAATATATGTAGGATAACTGTCTCGGTGGGAAGTGTACCGCACAGCGCTAGGCATTACAGGTTAGTTTTTCTGGGTATTCTTGCAGTTATGGTGTTTACTCCATGTTGAGGCGTTTACTCCATCACATGTCATCGATGCTTATCCAAAAACATCCGATGAGTTACTTATTTGAGCTGATCTGTCATCACAGCTCCCGAGCTAGCGTATCTAATTTTGCTTATGCCGGTGCTAGTGGCCGTGTAGTTACTTAATAATTTTGACATGAAAAGCAGCAAATGCGGGTGTGATACCAAGGCTACATCATAGAATCCTTCGTATTCTAGTCTGAATGTAAGGTGCCGAGTGAGCCTTTCCTGTGGAGTCAAATGGATGCTTTTTATTCGCCGGACTTCTTCGTTTTTCCCACTTCTTACATATCTCACCAACTGAGTACTTCTGCCGATGGTTCGTGAATCTCCGGAGATGGTTCGTGAATCTCCGAAGATGGTTCGTGAATCTCCGAAGCATCATTACCTGTTTCTTGAGTGTTAGTCGACAATCTACTTGCATTGGAATTCGAACTGTGCTTGTCGCAAGCTTTTGTAGCTCAAGAAATGTTCTGTCGCAAAAATAGCTTCAAATTGCTGTAGGAGAATGGTGCGAACAGCCCTTGATATAAATAAATGTGTTCTCTGGGTTTTGAATCAGGGCATTTTTAAGGCTGAGGTATGAACTCAAGCTTCGTTTTTTTCACCAAAATGTTTCCCCGTCAACATAGCAACGCCACAGAGCCTGATGAAAAGAGCACGCAAATGCATATGAATATATTCCCGTCTTCGCTTGATTTGAAGTCAAATATTGATAGCCTAGATGGAATATCGTATGTGGACATATACCTTTAAAATAAAGATCGAGGCTTTCTGTTACGTCGACCCTTATACAAGAGAGACAATTACTATTTTTTCATAGTTTCTGGATAGCTATATTCCAGGGGAACATGCATATCCTATACATATGGTATATATCTCACCTGGTAGCATTTGCTAGATCATGTGCATGCAGGCGGGGACGATTTTAATCAACGTCACACCACCGTATTTTTGCGTTTAACAGAATATTATTGCAGAAACTTGTCAAAAAGGAATATACCACCAAACTAAGGAATATACCACCAAACTAAGGAATATACCACCAAACTAAGGAATATACCACCAAACTAAGGAATATACCACCAAACGCCTTCATCCAAAGTTTTTTCAATTTATGTGATAAATGTCGTACACTGACGTCAAAGTACGATCGTATCATGCAAGAGCTCTGGTGCTACGTTTCGTAACTTGTGTCTAATTCCGCCTAACTTGAGGCTAGCGACCGTTTGACTATAATGTGTTTTACATCTCCATGGTGTTTCAATGATCAGACAAAATACAAGAGTGACTGAGGTACATACTCTGGAAACGTCTTGGGAATTCATTTGGATAAAAAATAATGGTCAGTGATTAGGATTTTATGTAAAGAAAACCATTGTGTCTTGTTAACTTTTGACCACTTCTCCCTTGTAGAAAACCGTATTGCGTTTCATTATTTTTTTCATACACATTTGGAATTAGCTCGCACTCTCATACGAAATAGGTCTTTCGATTATTGACGCGAAATAATGAACGACGGCTGAATACTGAATGTCGGATCTGACTACTGCTATTGAACATTCGCCTAATTTAACCCCACATCGTCATACTCGGCCCCTCTTGTCCGCCCTGGATTCACATTATCTGGAAGCTGTTTGGTGGTTTCGCGATGTTTTTGTCCAGCTCAGGTTTTCTTCTCCAATGTGTGGTATCAATTAAGGTTTAAGCTCGACGTATCGCGGCGCCATGAATGTGTAGAGTCAGCCTTACATAAAAAAGACAGTTGCCATAAGAGTTGATTGATTCAAATACTGTTCTTCTAATAATCTAATCTTACCTCTTAACGACATGCCACGAGAGCGCGTTTCAGAAATGCACACGGGAGGAACAGTATTTTTGTTGTGTCGGGGCAGCGCTTGGAGACGAGCGTGCAATGTAGAAAAGTAATGCACCTGTATATCAGGGTGGTAATTTGGGCGATCTCCTTAAATCCATTATGTTAAAACGATAACCTAATATCCCGCCTTTAGAATTCAAGTGCATGAAAGATGTGTTCATACCGTACATTCGAATATTATGAAAAATGGCAATAGCTCGACTTTTTTCACTACAAATTATTGCCAGTATATAGCTTACCCTGGAAACGCAACACGTTTAACGCCAATAAGTGACGTTCGACGTGAAAACGCAGCAGATCAATGTGGTAGTAAGTATTTCTCAGATTCCAAAGATTTCCATTGATAGAAAATGTATCTCTATTCATCCGCATTTGACGTTCCCAAGAATTGGTAGAGATTAATGATACTTCATCTGACATGCTACATTATTCGCCTTCCAATGCAGATAGATTGCCGACCAAAGCCCAAGAATCTTGGGAGACTCACGAACCGTCCAAAAAATACCCACGAATCAATCTGATTCGTCAGAACTACACCGTTCTGTCAAAGTTTGGATTTTTCACCAATACACCAACCACTGTGGCCAAGACTGTTTCTATACAGGAACCATGGTCTTCTGTTTTCCTTTGACAACAAGATCGTCAGGATTATGAAGTCAAAGTTTAGGAATAGTTGTCGATATGATATAATAGGAGCTCAGAATCGAAAGGATGAATGAATGAATGAATGAATATTTATTCACCAATAAAATAAATTCATGTACATTAATATTATACAGACTAAATATTGGCGGGAATAAAGCCCCATGAGGCTTGTTCTATCCCAGTAGAAATAATTATACAAGGAGTTTTTCACATGATACATTTCATGAACAATAAAGTGCTGCTGTGAAACTGGTCAGTGTTCAATCAGGTATGATTTAAGTTTCGATTTGAATAGGGAGGTTGAATTAATTTCTTTGAGCAAGTAGGGTAATTTGTTCCACTCTCGAGGACCAGCAATTTTAACAGTGTGAAGTGATAAGTTAGTCAGGTAAATAGGCCTGTATAAATTGAATTGATGACCTCGAGTATTGTAGTGGTGAATGAAAGATTGTTTGGTAAAATAACAATGGAAATTTTTGGGCAGTTGACTAGGGTGATGAAAGACTTTATGGGCGAGGAGAAGAGATGAGTATGCATTCAATTTACAAAGTTGTAGAATTTTCTTTTCTTTAAATAAAGGCTCTGTATGGTCTAGTTTATTTGATAAAGTAATTATTCGTAGTGCCCTCTTTTGAAGTAGGAGCAATGGGTGTAGGTGAGTAGCGTACGTATTTCCCCATAAAATATTACAGTAGGATAAATATGGAAAGATCAACGAATAGTACAGAATATATAGAGTTTTTTTGTTAATTGATGTTTTTATGAAATTTATTATTCCAATATTTCTAGACAACTTTTTGCAGATATAATTTATGTGATCAATCCAATTCAGTTTGTTATTAAAAATAACACCTAAAAATTTGAATTTCTCTACCATTTCAATTTGTGTTCCAGATATTAATAATGGCAAGGTATCTTCGCGGTTGTTCTTATTTGTAATAGGTTTTATTAACATGTATTTTGTTTTCTGAATATTCAGCGATAAACGGTTACAACAGAACCATCTGTAGAGTTTTTCTAGTTCCAGAGACATAATATTAATAGCTTGTAAAAGGTCTTTATGCGAGTATAATGTACTCGTGTCATCAGCAAATAGTATGATTTTCAACACATCAGAGACATTACTGATGTCATTAACGTAAATCAGGAAGAGAATTGGTCCAAGAATTGAACCTTGAGGCACGCCACAAGAAATGGACATAGGTTCAGAAGGGATTCCATTGAATATTACCGCCTGAGTTCTGTCTGCTAAGTAGCTTCTAAACCAGTCATTCGAAACACCTCGAAAACCATAATGATCTAATTTAGACAGGAGAATATCATGGTTTACTGTATCAAATGCTTTGGAAAGATCTAAAAAAGTCACGATACTATGGTTTTTGGATTCTTTTGCAGTAACAAGATCATCGTACAATGAACAGGCTGCAAGAGATGTAGAGTGATTAGGCCGAAATCCATATTGATTGTCAGAGAGTATATTATTTGAATCTAGGAAATCCATAACCATTGTGACAGCGAGTTTTTCGAGTATTTTGCTAAAACATGGCAGGACGGATACTGGCCTGTAGTTTGAGAAGGTAGATGGGTCTCCAGATTTGTAGATAGGCGTTATCTTAACAAATTTGTATACGTCTGGTACGACACCAGAGGTAAATGAAAGATTCGTGATAAACGATAGAGGAGCAGAAATATAATCAGAGACAAGCTTAACCAGCGAAGTTCGAATACCATCCCGGCCTGGTGCCGTTGATTTGAGATTCAAAATTGTTTGTTTGACATCCTCTGGTGTAATAGCCGAGAATTTGAAGTTGTTGTGCGTACGATTGTTCAAATAATCTTTAAAATTTGCAGTCGTATTCGATATATGGGAGTCTAAATCGGTAGCTACAGAGCTGAAATACTCGTTGAATTTTGTGGCAATTTCTGCACTATCAGATAATTCCTGTCCGTTATAATTGAAAACTGTCGGCGATTTGATAGCTTTTTTCCGGTTCATCAATTGATTCAGAACTTTCCACGTACTTTTTATATCATTATTACTCGCATTGAATTTATCATGGAAGTAGATCTTCCTAGAGAGTCGAATAGTATTGTTTAATTTGTTCCTATACTTTCTATATTGGTTGTGGACTTCGTCATCTGAAGTGACTAAATATAACCGATACAATCTGTTTTTCTCGTGTATAGAGTTTAATATGCCAGTGGAAATCCATGGTTTAATTATTTTCCTTTTTGAAGATTTAGCAGTTACAAGAGGGAAACAGTCGTTGTAAATATCAGAAAACAGTGCAAGGAATATAGAGAGAGCCGTATCTGTATCATTTTCAACATTCATAACATCTTCCCAGTTACTATCTTTGATTCTCTGAATAAATACTTCTGTTTGTTCTGGAGAGATCTTGCGAAAAGTTATATTTTGATCAGGTGAACTTACGGTTGCTTCTGATTTTAAAATATGGAATATAGGGAAATGATCGGTAATATCTGTTAGAAAAATACCCGATAACAAATTATCCTCATGAAAGTTAATAAATATATTGTCTATTAATGTTGCTGATCGAGCTCTGATTCTTGTTGGTTTCGTAATTTGAGGGAAAAAATAGTGAGATTTCAATATATCCAGGAATTCTCGAGAAGGACCGTGGCTATCAGTTTTAAATAGATCAATGTTAAAATCACCCATTAACACACTTCTGTTTTTGTCAATATCAGAAGAGTTTAGAATTTCCAATAGATGATTGTTTAGTTGAGACACATTTTTACCTGGGGGCCGATAAAATATACCTACAATATATTTGACATTGTCTAGCTTAATTTCAACAAACAGAGACTCAAATTCACCATTCTTGTCTCTAAACGATAAATCGTCGCGTACATGGCAGGTTTGTATATTTTCGTTTACATACAGAATTACTCCGCCTCCCCTTCTATTGGATCTTGATGACGGAAATGGCTTATATCCCGGTATGTCAAAAAGAAGCTCAGTTGAAGGATTAAGCCAGCTTTCAGAAAAACCTAGTACCGAAAATTGCTGATTTAAATTGTGGAGAAAACCTGTTATTTCGGAAAAATGTTTGTTAAAACTTCTAGCATTAAAGTGCACGAAAGATAATTGATCACATTTGTGTTGAAGACAAGTTTCTTCACAAAAAGACGTTTCCGTGTAGTAGTTTGATTGATGAATGTCAATATTTTTCCAGTGTGATATTTCATATTCGTTGTCATCGGTTACTGATTTACTGTGTTCAATGTCGTTTAGTTCAATGGGGTTAAAACACAAATCCTCTATAAATTCAAGCGACAGAGTGTCAGAATATCTAGTTTCATTTATAGGTTTCGGAATTTCGTCATCGAAAAAAGGAAGTGATGATAGAAGGTTCGTGAGTGGAACTCCCTCTGTATCTGTGTAATTATCCATATTTCCTGATGATATCGGGTAGACTGAACTGACCAATTTTCACGGCACAAGAGGAATACATAACAACAGGTGAGTCAATATAAACACATTCAAATATTTGATGAGAATTAACATATGTACAATAATAGTGTCAGATGAAAACACACCTGTATAAGTAAATCATGTAATCTTCTAACTCGTTTACTCATTGTATAAAGACCAAGCAGAGTACCTGTCCTTCCTCACCTCAAGTATAACTTCCACATCCACCACTCGTATTCTGGTTTGGAGACCTCTGGTTTTTCTTAATGTGAAGGCGGTAGTTGCCAGTTTTCCCCGCTTGATTTTCAGTGGAACAGGTAAATCAGTTCTCACGGATTTCTTGGTGCCGGCCAGCTCACTGCTGTTGTTGAGAACCAAATCTCTGTCAGCCATCTTATGAAATGTCACAATTATCCCTGGTGGGGCTTTTGTTTTCTCAGTACCTAAAGCAGAGTGATGACGGGGTGCCCCCAGTCGGTGAACAACAAGGAATGACATTTGCTTTACGATTTCGCTGTTTAAGTTCATATCCTCTACAAGAAATCGCCGGAATATTTCTTCAGTGTTCGTAGCAGAAACCTCAGACTTTTCGTCATAAGGAATACCGTAGATAAGAAGGTTTACCTTTCGGTCGTGCAGATCTTTCCGCAATGACTGTTTTTCCAGCTCCGTGATTTTGTTGAGGAGATCCTGCTCTCTTTGTGACACTTGAAGTCCCTCAATGGCTTTGGTATTGTCGGACACCCGGTTTTCGACATCAGCAACTCTGGATTTCGTATGCTCCATATCCGAACGAATTGATTGTAGATTTTCTTCAATGTTATCTAGTTTACCGGACAACTTGCTATCTAGCGCCTTTATAAGTTTTTCCAGTCGGTAACTGGGGTCCTCTGATGTACTCTTTGTTGTTGTGTTTGTCGCCATTTTTGTATTCCCTGACAACGACGACGATTCAACTGGCAAAACTTCAAACGGATTCGATGGCGTATTGCGGAGATTATATCGGATGTTTTTATCGGTGGTCAGTTCAGATGGTTTAGTCGATGTTTTCTGACGATTCAATTTAGACATTTGCAACGCAGGCAGGAGTCCAGCGGCCGTCTATCTGCTGGCGATAATTATGCTCACACCATGTATGACGCCATATTGGATCAATATACTTCTACAATTTCAGTTGAAACGTTCAATAGCAAATTAAAATATTTACAATATTATATTTGATAATTTCCCCATGTCACAAAATTAGCGATGTGAATTTATGCGTCTTCAACGATGTTTGCAATTTATGTGATACTGGGTTAGGGAGATAACGGTGTGAAGAGAAAACAGTCAGATGAGAGATAATGTTATAACAGTCAGATGAGAGATAATGTTATAACAGTCAGATGAGAGATAATGTTATAACAGTCAGATGAGAGATAATGTTATAACAGTCAGATGAGAGATAATGTTATAACAGTCAGATGAGAGATAATGTTATAACAGTGAGATGAGAGATAATGTTATAACAGTGAGATGAGAGATAATGTTATAACAGTGAGATGAGAGATAATGTTATAACAGTGAGATGAGAGATAATGTTATAACAGTGAGATGAGAGATAATGTTATAACAGTGAGATGAGAGATAATGTTATAACAGTCAGATGAGAGATAATGTTATAACAGTCAGATGAGAGATAATGTTATAACAGTGAGATGAGAGATAATGTTATAACAGTGAGATGAGAGATAATGTTATAACAGTGAGATGAGAGATAATGTTATAACAGTCAGATGAGAGATAATGTTATAACAGTCAGATGAGAGATAATGTTATAACAGTCAGATGAGAGATAATGTTATAACAGTGAGATGAGAGATAATGTTATAACAGTGAGATGAGAGATAATGTTATAACAGTGAGATGAGAGATATAACAGTCAGATGAGAGATAATGTTATAACAGTCAGATGAGAGATAATGTTATAACAGTCAGATGAGAGATAATGTTATAACAGTCAGATGAGAGATAATGTTATAACAGTGAGATGAGAGATAATGTTATAACAGTGAGATGAGAGATAATGTTATAACAGTGAGATGAGAGATAATGTTATAACAGTGAGATGAGAGATAATGTTATAACAGTGAGATGAGAGATAATGTTATAACAGTGAGATGAGAGATAATGTTATAACAGTCAGATGAGAGATAATGTTATAACAGTCAGATGAGAGATAATGTTATAACAGTGAGATGAGAGATAATGTTATAACAGTGAGATGAGAGATAATGTTATAACAGTGAGATGAGA
>JAVTVY010005176.1:0-41313 GCA_036873755.1 Hanleya hanleyi | reverse complement strand
AAAACCATGATCACAATTGGCCCAAGGTGTCAAAAACTTTGTTTAAGACAGAAAATATAGTTTCCGCAGGAGAATTCGCGTCAAGCCCACGACCTTGGATTTCCTGGAGGGCTTTACCTGCCAAGTGGTCCAGAACTAGAGCTGATTGGCATGCAGCTAAATGAGCGCGAACATCTGCAATCCAATCTGTAATGGTAAGGCCCGTCGCACTACCAGGGTGGTCTTTGAGGCGATCAAACTTACGAGCTTGGGATACATACACTGGTGTAGCAGCATATCTCGGCGCCAATCCAGTTGTTGCCACGCCGTTTTGCTCTACCTCTCTGCGTACAGTGTTTTCTTCCGCTGTCAGCTCGCGCCTCTCTCGTTCGTTTGCTTTCCGCTCCCGCTCAGCTTGAAACATACGGTTAACCTCTATCTGCCTCAGCATGCTCTGCTTGTTGTTGAAACTCCAGCAATTTCGTGGTTGCGGTGACCCTGGCTGCTTCAGCAGCTTCCGCCCGTTTTTGGCTCTCCTGGAATTTCGCATCCATCTCCTCCAAACGCTTCATCACTTCCTCAATGGTCGCCATAATTGTCCAACAAACTACGCAGAATACTTACCAGCAAAACTCTGAAAATGAATCACATTTACCACCCACAATATCTACAATACCAAGGTGTCGACTCATATATGCAAACAATCTGGTCTTCCAGCTAGATTTAGAACACACATATCAGGCATCAAACAGAATCTGTACCCTGGGAGGGCGGACACATATGCCCTGGATACCTACCCGTCCACAGTCACAATCGGAAAGAGAAAAAAAACTTGTACAATACTTGTGTTTCATGTCGGGCCTGTACAGTCAAACCTGGCAGCAATCTTATATAGCATGCACTATCTGAATAGTCAAACTAAAGGTGTAGGGGGGGGGGAGGCAAGAAAACATATAGGGGGAAATAGGAATGAGTGGAATAGGAAGACAAAAAAAGAAGGGGATGTGAAGGGGAGATATACAAGTAGACAATACAAAAAACACTTTCTTACTGGGTACCTGCAACACTGGGGCAAGGTTCACTCGTCTACAAATACAACACATCTACCTACCACAACTGGATTCTCACAGGCAGCTGAAAATATGTAGAAAATACACCACTAGCTCTGCCCATACACACACTTGCATAGATGTCCAACAGTAGATGAGTTCATGCAATCAAAGTTGTTGTGTTTTTTGTTTTTTTTAGGTTAATCTTACTCAGCAGTTCCAAGTTCTTCAACAAATCCAATATCTGGGTGACGATTAATACTCTTATCAGTGGTTCCAAACAAATTCCCAGTTCTATTGGCATTTACCCTTCAAATACCACACTTTCAGTTCAAGCACTTGACTGTCCCAGGATGGTCAATTCTCTACCACTACTGCAGAATCCGGGATAAGGTCTACTAGTCTTCAAATTGAACTGAGGACTCATGTATTTCGGATGGATCAACTTCACACAGTTGCTAGATAACTCTCCTTTACCAATTCTTCGATGGTTGGACTGGAATTCAACAAGTTCATTAAAGATTCCCAAGTACGTTCACATCTGTTATTCTCAGTTATCTTCTTTAGGTCACAGGGGGTCCCTTCAACGTGATGACTTGTCTGTGTCATTGCTCCTCTATTCCCATGGATTTGTACATCACCCTGCTCGTACAGCGCCAAATGTGACCCCACGCCAAATCACAAACGTGTAACTCATCGAGTGAAATAACAAATCAGTTCATGAGTTTATTGTTCGAGGGTGATGTACAGGAATATGAGCATTTATCACTCTAGTATTGGGCCAAGGACTACAAGATAGGCGAGAAATGTAGTAGAGTCAAGGACCCTGAAAATTACAATAAAATACAATCTTCAGAACAAATACATGTTGTACGCATGGTTTCCTATTTTCCACCAATGTAGGGAATATTTCTCTACATGTATCAGATACTAATAGACAGGGAGGCATATCAATGTTTTGACTTTCAGAGGGAAAGGTTAAACAAACATGTACAGTTATCCAGATACGGTATCTCGCATTACAAAGAAACAATGAGATAATAATGGCTCTCGGTCATGTAGGTGTGACACAGTAACATTAGATTAATTAATGTATCCAATATCAATTTGATATGAGATGGAAACAATTATCAAATGTATTTCAATCAGTAGCCATTACATTTAGGAAAATATACCAAGATAAAAATATAATCACTTATGACACATCATCTCACGACTCACCCCAGTACCCTTCTATGGGGACATCTAATATGACTGCACAGTAACAGGGACAGCTCCCATCAATTAATAGTAAGGAGGATCAAATCTCCTGTTCAACAGAACAATCTATTTAATTGTCTGATCCAAATCAATAAGTAGATTTTAACTGATAATCTCATAAATCGAATTACTATTCAATTGATTAACTTCACAATTTAATGCTACACCATGCCCTAACCTTCTGATCATATATGACAATTAGCTTATCAATGAACTCAATATGGCATTGTGCCTGAATTATAGATCCTCACAAAATGGCGGGAAATAAGTTGTAAATCAACTGCATGTTTATCAACCGAGATCAGAGTGAACGAGGCTTCATTTGCCTCGGCAAGACTGGAAGCACATTCCGTTAATCTTATAAACCGCCCATACAATAATACAAATAGTCATACACCAGAATTCACATGATATAGTTTCACAAGTACATGTACATTGAATTGTGTAAGCAACATGGCAGTCTAAAAATAGACCCACGTGTTTTCCTGAACGTACCTAGAATTTGGCATCAAAATAATCCTGAACATACTTACAACAGACTAGCATCAATCATATGAAACATAGTTAACATATTTATCGTGAATATGAGGAGAAAGTGCTCCAGATGCAAACACAGATCCACCCTGCCAAAAGTTACAGCAGACCGCCAACAAGATACACGAATGTGACGTCAGCTAGCCGAAGAAAACCGAAAGGCGTTTGCGACAATGATGACACCTCGGCAGAAGATAAAACACCCTTCCCGATTCCCAACATTTCCCTATTTATACGTCACCATCAACATCATACAGATTAACGATCATATTTCTACAAGCAAACCATTATGGGCAAAATGTATCAGCCTGCACAACATCTTCCGATAAATCACGGTGGAGAACCGAAGCGCACTCACGGAGGAGGTACATTGTACGAAGCGAACTCTACAACACAATACCAAATGGCAATGAGATTTCTACCAGCTTACAGAAACATGGCGGTTTTTGCTATTTTTAGACGACCGACAAGGTGTGTATTGCACATGTTGCATATTATCTTACCCTAACATTAGTAACCGTCGATGTTTGTTTGTTGGTTTCCCGGTCCGTACCAATGTCTGGAAATTTCGCCAAGACAGTATTTGAGTCGTTGTGGGTAAACTAAGAGAAAAAGTTCCAAATGGGCATCAATGTGTTGGTATAACGGGTGTATACGATAGCTATGGTGTACCTGGGGCTGACCTATCAAACAACTCGAAAAGGGCATCAAAAGTCCATTTCACACCGGGAACGTGTTTTGTCGGAAAGTTGAAACACTCTGCATGTGAGGCCGGAGAGGACAATTCAAAACACAGTTAAAAATCATTTAATACCAACTGGAGCCTTGAACATGGAATGTACCTTTACTTATTGTAAGATGTGCAAGTTCATCTGTTGTCGGATGGAAAAGTCTAGGGCGGTATCCGGGTCAGATTCCAGAAGGTAGGAGAGGGCTTAACGGGTCAAGTTTTACGCTAGTCAGTCAGGATTTGTTATATCACCTTTCATGGGATTTTAATGGAACAATACCCACAAGTACCCTCCCAAGGACGACCTGTCATTACTTTATACGGCATTAATGACCCTTGCGATAGTAGGCATGAATACACTATGACGTCTCCCTATGTAATTGAGACCCGCTACGCGAAACAACTGTACTGAAGTTCTATATAGAGAGAATTACAAAGTTATTTCAAGCGTAATATATGGTCGATATCATGGAGGAATGGTATTCATTTTGTAGAGATCAGTTTGTTCTGCACGCTGCAGAAAAAAAAGAAAATGCCCCCCCCAACACCAAACTTTCTGCGCTATCTCCGGAACGACAAAAAATGGAGAGCTGAAACTCCGTGACTTTGTAGCTTATCATATTGGGGTCATTTTGAGCCTGTTTGCATAACGCCCTGAGCAGAGAATCAGAGGTAAATTCAAGATGGCGACCACGTGGGTACCAGAAAAGTGATGTTTTTGTCATATTTCTTCAAAATGTCTGCTTTTCCGCGATGAAAAGGGGGCACAAAATATTTTATTTCACCTCACATTAATTTTTACTGATTTATCATGCAATTTATGCGGAGAAATTGCAAAAATAAATAATTCGTAAAATCTGACCGGAAAATCGACCAGAAAATGTCGTTTTTGAAAATGACGTCATCAAAGCGGCCATTTTGGATTTTTTTTTTAACATTCTCTGGTAGAACTTGACCCAAGGGTATAGTGTGATAGTTTCAGCCCCCTAACTCAAGGGGTAAGAAAAATGATTAAGGATCCCCCCCCCCTCCCCCGGCCTGGATTTGGTTACTTTTCACACTCGAAACAAAAAGGAAAGTTCTCTAAACAAAGCAAAAGTCTTATATTGAATAATAAGCCTAGTTAACTTAAGAAAAAAGAATAAAATAATATATATACATATATATAGCTGCTCAGCTAAGAATAGTGGAAGTGGAAGATGCAGAACAATTTGATTGAAATTGTTAGCCTATAATCACTCCTGGTAAGACTGCACAGCGTGCATCTGTCAGATCCCAATAGGTGTTGTGGTAATCTGATTCAGGTTGATGAGATGTATTAGGCAGTGTAATACTTCAAGAATGCTGTATAACGTTTGTTCTGCTGATAACTATGTGTTAAGATAACACTAGACAGCATAGAGAACATTCCTGGTGTCACACCCAAAGTCTTGACCAAGGCAAGGTGATAGATTAACCAGTTGACTTGGTGTTTGATGCATTATATTTGAATGGATTGAAACAGAAGTTTCAGATTATGCATGAACTTTCTCAAAAGATGGAAAGAGTGCATGGATTTGCTACAGAACATATGAAATTAGCAAGTGTAAGAAGAAAGGTTGATGATACACCCATGTAGTATGGCAACACATATCTGCTGGCAGAGAAGTACTAAGCCAAAACTGCAATGATTTTGAGAGAACTTTATTTACTGACACTTTAACTCGATGGCATATTGAACACTGTCTTCAGCTAATTTAAAGATTAAAACAGAGTGCGGTCCACCACAATAGGCTGAAACCATATACAGGAGCAATGGCCCTGGTCTACTTGGTTTTCAGTAATATCCACCAATAATGGGGACAATTGTGAGGTACCCACCCCAGGTGATTTTATATCCGCAGAATTAAGAGTGAACAGGAGTTGAGGTCGATATACGATGTTGAAGCACAGTGAATAATTTGGACACTGAAAATGAAAATGTCAGTAACATATTGGACCAGGTTATTTGGAGCACATAAAACGGTCGTGAAAAGACAAGAGATCATAACGTGGTATTCACTCCTATCTCAAACACATGACTGCCAGCCCTAAAAGTTAATGTGAAGAATTTGACTGTGCGTACTTCTAGCAGATAAGTAATGATTGTGAAAATATTCACCATGATATTAGACGACGACTTGAGAAATGAAAATTGGAGCAGTGCAGGCCTAGTCTGTGTAAATAGTTTTAACTTCACTACTGCATCTTCAAATGCATTCTGTGATATTAGAATTCACAAGTATGAAATATGTTGGATTCGTTACTTGTTTTGAAAAGTCACATTTCACATGCATGCAAATCGATTTAATGAATGCTTTCTACATATGCTGAATTTGGGGACCAAATTTATGAAGGTGGGGGCAGTATAACGGGCAGTACCCGTATATTTTTATGCATTCATTAAATAAACAGTACTGGCTATTATTGAATTATTCTTGGATCGGAAACGGCCAGTGTTTGACCATTTGTTTCTCAAACATTGCTGCTGTTGGCGTGTTGTTGTTGTAAATTCGTTCGTTACGTGATGGTGAATAATTACCTCTAAAGCCCGCAATCTTGTATAAATTTTACGCAGTAATCATCTCTGGATGTTGAAGAAAATGCCTTGATAACAGATCGTTCATATTTCTACGGAAATTAGTTGTTTTATTGCACGGAAGTTGCATAACTTTCCGTCGAAGTTTTCCTCGTGTTCGCCATGCTGAAAGACGTGTTGCCAAGCTAGCACGTGCGTTTTTGGAGGCTGGCGTGCGAATGTGAATCTGATTGGCTGATGCTCTGCGGTCAGAGGTTACGTCAGCAGACTATAAATAGCTGGCCAGACCACGATCGTGGGCTCATTCCAGAGGCACATTCATTGAAATGATGTCCACGAATGCATTCTCACCTGATGCATTTTTGTTACTCCGAATTCGGGGAAATTGAATGAAATTGAATGAATAGAACCACTGAACAGTTGTTGTAGTTTTCGGCAACTGGGTTATTACCAGCACGTGTTCATGTTTACAAAACATTGTCAGGTCAAGGTCACCCTGACGTTGCGTCATATCTTACATGACGAGCAAATAAACATGTTGATATTCCAGTCGTACATCGCTTGGATGACGAGAAGTAAATGTTCCAGTTGTGTGCAGATTATCTCTTCCAAATCTGAAGCATACAGACTACTGTAATCACCCCAAGCACATTTACAGTACCTGCACCAATTTCGGAGCAAGTCTTAAATCTGAAACCTGCACCATTTTCGGGGCAAGCCTATAAATTCAGTATCCTGTACCAGTTTCGGTGCAACTATGTTTCTGTGACCTGCACCAATTTCGGAGCTGTATAACATTCCCCCACTGTGCCGGATTTGGCATAAACTGAACTAGTGCCGGAGTTGGCACAAACTGAACTGGTGCCGGAGTTGGCACAAACTGATCCGATTCTATAATTGTGAATACACAATGGCTGGTAAACAGATTCTACAGAACACATTTCTATGATATAATTATTGTACCTTGATGAATAAAATTGTTCTTGTTATATTTCACCTGAAATACAATCTCCGTTGTCTTTTGAGTCTTGTGTTTTGCATTTCTAGAATATTACTCAATACTGTCTCAATGGAATCCGATTCATGGTTTAGGCCTACAGAGTACCAAACTATGATGGGATGTTCTACTCTACTCTCATTTTCGCCTCCGGAGAGAAGCCTTGCACCAGTGAGATACACTGGGTGACTCTGGAGTAGTGCGTTATAGATCTATGAAATTTTATTATTATTTTTAAATGTCGAAACTTTCAAAACTTAATTCGGAAAAAGGGTAACCACTTGTTCCAGTATTTATTATTCGTCAACAATTAACTTAATGGCTAATCTTTGCCAAATAGACCAGTGTACTAAATTTATATTATTAGTATTTACGCAAGGTTATGAAGGGTTCAGAAAACGATTCAGGGTTCAAAGGTTTAAATTACAAACAAACTTTCCCGTCAATATCTTGCCTGTCACAGCTGTATTTCACGGTGCTAGAGCTAAGTTATCTATTTGTATAGTGACTCAAAAATACACACAACTGCTCAGGATAACAACAACAACGGGCCCACAACACCGACGCGAATATTCAGCGTTCAAGAGAGCCTTATTCTGGATCGAAATTTTATTTTAAAAAAATAATTCAATCGATAGAATGTTTTCTTCAAACACAGATGCTGTTTGTCTTTTTATTATGAGTACTTTGAACTCCAAACTCTGCATAGCATGAGGGAATGTTATGCTCTATATCTTTGCATATTCACATCCCAAATCTGACGCCAGGGGGCGCTGCTAGGGGCGCGGCTATGAGTCACCGAATGACTGTTCCCCGCGAATAACGAACTGCGAACCGCGGTCTAACTTTATTTCAGCCTTATATTGGCGATTTGATCAAAATGACAAGGAGAGAATATGATAGCGTGCGTGTACTTGAAAATCAGCTTTTCAAGAGAACGCACTTCTGATTGCGTAACGGAATGTTTAAATTAGAAGACACGTCATCAGTTTGGTGGAGTGACCCCGAACACGCGCATGTGCGCTTGACCACGTCACGTGATGTTCCAATGCGCGCCGCAACAAAGTTGAAAAACAAACATGCACGTTTCGTCGATGGCGGGCGAGGGTACGCTTTTTGAAAATTAAACACACCGTCGCTCGTGGGCATAATCAGGTAAAGTCAAATCATCATTTCTACTAAAAAAATGACTGAGCTTTTCAACTCCGAGTGACGGAAATTTCCAAAAGGGGGTTTTATGGACCAAAATCGTGCAAAGTTGTCTGGCAAATGACTTTTTTTCGCAAGTTTTGTCTTCAAAATCCGTTATTACGTCAATACTCTACCCACAAACTTCCGTCACACGACTTTCATAAATTTGGGATATGTTGATTACAAGTTCAGTCAATATACATGTCTTTCATGCATAACAGCGACGGTGCCTAGCGATATTTTCAACCTAAAAATCACCCCAAAACTTGAAAAAAACGTGTGCCATCGCGAGAGGCTATGATTTTGACACCACCACTCGGTGATCAATCTTTCATTTCTAATCAACGACAGACATTTTTCTACCAAATTTCAGACGTGAAACCCCCGATAAATAAGCTTTTTAATGATATGAGCTGTCTATAGCTTTTTTACCTCCGTCGATCAGACGGAGGTCTAGGAATGCAACGTGAAATCTCCCGCCAAATATGGGGATATATATCATATGGGGAACCCACGATAGGGTTTACCATGGTTCCCGACGAAATTTTGAGGCATTCTTTTTGGACAAAATCGAAATAATGGGGAACCCTCATTGCAATGCATTTCAATGGGCCTTGCTTCTGTAGTCGGGTTCCACTCCCATCATGCTTTACGAGTTACACGTAATATTGGCCGCTTCCATCGGGAGACATGGTGGCTCTCTAGCTTGTAGAGATGGACAATGCGATTTTCCCCCGTTTTTCTGGTAAGTTTATTGCTGCCATTTCATGTCATTACAACACAATGATTCCTAGTACACCACCTGTCATTTCTATATATCGTAAAGTATTTGTCGGCTGATGACTTATGTCGAAGCCAACCAAATAGTCCAAGTTGTTGTTGTTGCATATGGAGGTCATCATGTCATGCACGCACTGACTGGAAGACAACAGTACAATCTTATTCTGAATTGTTGCTGAAACAAAGGAATGCTACATTCCACATGTAGGCCTACATTATTGAGAATTTTGACTGATAGCATTTAATATATATTGTATTTATTCACATTCACACCCGTCTCGGGTCAAGTGCACATATAGAGTATACAGACAAGACATGTGTATATATGAGGACGGCTAACAACGGAGTTTGGACTAGCTATAGGTAATATCACAAAACTACTTTCTATATGATGTAACCTAGAGACAGCACAATCTAACACTTAAGCACTATAACAAATAACATAATCTACAAACATTTCAACTACTCACACCACATGCTTGAGCACTATAAGTCTATACACAATCTCAGGGGAGCCACTCTGTTTCATAACACTTAATACGGCTTACACGGTAGACTATGGGGCGGCCATAGAAGTGAAAGCGGTAGAACAGAATTTTCCAAGTTGTTTGGAGACAGTACCGCCAGCTGACATCATAAATATCATCTGTGAATGTATGTCGAGCAGATGGAACCTCGGACATACATCATCCACAGCTTTTAGTAATTTTCCACGGAGATCAGTCCATCTGGGGCACTCCATCAAAAAGTGAAATTCGTCTCCGATTTGTTCACTCCCAGAGGCCCGGCACCAATGACAAAAACGCCTATCTTTAGTAGTGAAAGGCACTGTATATCTACCAGTCTCAATTTCAAGTTTGTGATTGCTGGTGCGAAGTTTGGCAATACTGGAACGGTCAAGGGATTTTTTAACATCTAATAAATAATCTTCCAAAATAAATGTAGACTTGCATTGCTTGTATATGAGAAGCTTGCCCCTACTGTTACCAAGATTTGGGTCGAGGGTCGTCTTCCAGAAATCATCGTATCGTGTCTGCAGTTTTTGCCTAATGAGCGCAGTTTGGCCGTTATGATCATTCAATATTCCTAACTCGTTCAATATTACGTTTTTACGTTTAATCCATGACGTATACCCATCCTTGCTAAGGCGGTCCGATTCTTCATATGCAGCATTTAACAAATTATTGCTGCTCTGCTTTATATGATCATGATAATTCAGCATGGCAATGGTGATCTCAATGCCCAAAGGATATCGTGCGAGGTCACCGCGTACTGCCGCATTGACAGCATTTCTATTAATACCAAGGGTGTACTTACAGAACTGCAAATTCAATTTTTCACAGGGCAGCTGATCGATAAACCTCTCTAGGCCGAATGATTTATGCACTTGACGCGCGTTAACACCCCCAAAAGCCCAAATTTCGGACCCATAGGTCAAGATGGGTCTGATCAGCTGGTCGAACAATTTAAGGCTTGTGGGGGCACCAAGTTCCCCGTCCCTCATCAAGGAGCGAAGTTTATATAAGGCCTTCAATCCCCCGTCATGTAGATTCTTCATAGCGGGTGACCAAGTGCCGGAAGAGTTAAAGATTATACCGAGATAAGAATATTGCTGGACCATGTCAATGACTTTCCCCATGAAGGCAAATTTAATATTACATTTGTGACCGTTACCACTTATCTTCATGACCTTAGTTTTATTGATGTTGAGTCCAATTTTCCATTCGGAACAATACACACTCAGCTTATCCAGAGTGGTTTGTAGGCCATTAGCGGATTTAGATATTATCACCAGGTCATCGGCATACATTAAACAATTTACAGGGTATGACTGAAGAGTGGGAGTATCCTGGTCAATACCTAGAACACCAGGGAGGTCATTAACGTAGAGGTTAAACAATAGAGGACTGAGCACCTCGCCTTGTTTAACCCCCGCAGTGCACTTGAAGAACTCTGTTTGATAATTGCCCACTTTAACACAAGCTGAGCTGTGGGCATACATAGTTTCGATAACATTGAAAAATTTGCCCTTCACACCACATCGTAAGAGTTTAAACAGGAGGCTATCTCTCCACACCCTATCAAATGCCTTCTGAAAATCGACAAAGCACACATAAAGTGGCTCTTTTTGTTTCTTTATATATTTGTCTATTAGTGTATTTAGGATGAACATGGTCAGTAGTACGCGCACGTTTTCTGAAACCCAACTGATGATCTGTCAAAATATCGTGAGAATCCAAGAAGGCTTGCAGCCTATTATTACGGATGGTTGTGAAGACCTTACTTAAACAACTATTAATCGTGATCCCCCTATAATTGTCAGGATTAGTCCTACTGCCTTTCTTGTGTATCGGTACAACATATCCAGACGCCCATGCAGTGGGGAAGAGCCCAGAAGTTAAAATGTGGTTGAACAAATTGCGATATACCCGCAGTAATGGAGTTAGGTGCAGGATTGGTTTTTTTTTTAGATACTTTTCAAATTTCCTATGCTTTAACATGGTGCTATATAGCATACCTGGTAATATTGTGCAGATACTGTTGCTAAACTCCGCAGTAGGCAGAAAGTGGGTTACTTTAATAGCATCTATTTCAATATTTAGCACTTTTATAATCTAGTCTAATTAGAATATATTCGCATTAAAATATCTAACACCGTGTAGGAGAAAGGACAATATATTCAATATTTAGCATCTAATTAGAATAGATTAGCGCTTAAACATGTAGCTGACGTCTGAGAACAGACAATATATTGAATATTTAGCACTTTGATAATATCAACTAATTAGAAGAGATTCGCTGTTAAATATCTAGCTGGCGTCCGAGAAAGACAATATATTCAATATTTAGCACCTTTATAATATCATCTAATTAGAAAAGATTCGCACTTGAATATGTAGCTGGCTTCTGGGAAAAGACAATATATTCAATATTTAGCACTTTTATAATCTATACTAAATAGAAGAGATTCGCAATTAAATTCCATATGAGACTTTTCGGAGAAAAGACAATATATTCAATATTTAGCACTTTTATAATCTACTCTCATTAGAAGAGATTCGCATTAAAATATCTTTAACACCGTGTCGGAGAAAGGACAATATATTCAATATTTAGCACCTTTATAATATTATCTAATTAGAATAGATTCGCACTTAAATATGTAGCTGACGTCTGAGAACAGACAATATATTGAATATTTAGCACTTTGATAATATCATCTAATTAGAAGGGATTCGCAGTTAAATATCTAGCTGTCGTCCGAGAAAGACAATATATTCAATATTTAGCACTTTTATAATATCATCTAATTAGAAAAGATTCGCACTTAAATATGTAGCTGCATGGCGTCTTTGAAAAGACAATATATTCAATATTTAGCACTTTTATAATCTACACTAAATAGAAGAGATTCGCAGTTAAATATCTACAAGAGCCTTTTCGGAGAAAAGACAATATATTCAATATTTAGCACTTTTATAATCTACTCTAATTAGAAGAGATTCGCATTAAAATATCTGTAACACCGTGTCGGAGAAAGGACAATATGTTCAATATTTAGCACTTTTATAATCTACTCTAATTAGAAGAGATTCGCATTAAAATATCTGTAACACCGTGTCGGAGAAAGGACAATATATTCAATATTTAGCACCTTTATAATATCATCTAATTAGAAATATAATTTGATTGTTGCAATCAAGTACCAAAGGAAGATGTTGTTTTTGGCGTTTTGTTTCTTTCGAAATTACATTGAAAGGGGCCGATTGTCTCCGAAACACCTTCAGTCATTGGGTGCATGCCAACATACAGTGTCGTTGAATGATTGGTTTGTTGTGCCAGTAAGTCTGAATACATGTCAGCTGTCTGCATCAGCGAGGTTGCCGTTATATCGCCCGTTCTGTAGGCGTCCTAAAAAGCAGCACATGGGCGTTGTTTAACCAGGAAGAACGATAGAATAATCTGTTATTGTCTGAGTGGAGTTGCACAGACCACAAATGAAAATGTACTTGCGACTGTCTTAAAAATCCTCATATACCAGCGCATGCGCGTTGTTTAACCAGGAAGAAAGATAGAATAATCCCTGCTATTGTCAGAGGAGTTGCACAGACCAGCAAAGAAGGTGTATTTGGAACTGCCTTATATACCAGCGCATGTGCGTTGTTTAACCGGGAAGAAAGATAGAATAATCCCTGTTATTGTCAGAGGAGTTGCACAGACCAGCAAAGAAGGTGTACTTGAGACTGCCTTAAACATCCTTATTCACCAGCCCATGCAAGTTTGAAAATATGTAGCATTTGTGCTAATTATACAATATATTTTCTTTCGGGAGGGGCAGCCCGACAATTTGCGTTTGCGATTTATCATAAATATTGAATATTTCTTCTGGTTGCAATTTAGAAAAAAATATTCAATATTTAGCATTTGTGCTAATTATACAATATATTTTCTTTGGGAACAGGGAAGTCAAGGTGCTAACTAGCAGTAATCATAGAAATTATCTTCAAAGTAGCACACCTCTTTCTAAATATCACTGATTTTAGAAATTATTTGCGAAGTAGCAGATCTGCTAAATAGCATGCGAGACAATAATAACCATTTCTGCACCTTAATGCAGTAAGGACGGACAGGACACTTTAATCATCTCATTTGTAATACTGTCAAGACCAGCAGATTTACCGTTCTTGAGAGTTTTTATAGCTGATCGGACTTCCTCCTCAGTGATATGAAAATCAAGCTCTGAGAAGAACGGTTCGTTTTTGTCGGGTTTACCAAGGGTAAACCCTACATTAGTATCACTCTTCAGTTTTTCTTTTTTCTTCTGCACATGTGTAGTTTTGATCTCCTGCCCGGAGACTGTTCTCATTTGATGCCCCTTACAACATTCATAAAAAGTATCGTTCTTCTGTCTGACAGTCATAAACATATTTACAATGCACGGTAGCTTGTGCATTTAACTTGATAATGTGAACATTATCGCAGTAAAGTTGATCTTTCCAATTTCTTTTAAAATTTGCCTTTCCGTTCTATTTTATCCGGTATCATTTGTTACGGCGGGAAGGGTCATTCTCCACGGTCCATTCTCCACACCCGATGTTGATCAGATCTATCGTTGTTCAGATCATGCAGTTGGTCTTTGAGCAGTGATTGTGGTTAAGTTTATTATTTATCACAGATGAGTTCTTTTCAAAAGCTTACTTCTCTATAATGTAGACAAATTCGTAATTATCTGATAATCAAAGTTGTGCGTCAACAACCTGACTGTGTGGGGAGTGATAGCACACCGACAGGCGACAGTGACCGTCCAGTCTTGAAGAAGATTTTTTTTGCAGGAAATAAATGACGGTGGAGTTGATATATCTGGGGGTGTTAAAAGCGAAACAGTCTTGGAGCTGAAGCAATCTTGAGTTGATCTATTTTGCTGAAAACGGGAGTTGAAACAGGTATTGAAAACAGGAGTTTGAAACAGGTGTTGAAACAGGTATTGTACTGAAAGAAAAAATTTGAACCATACACAGTAAACTACTGCATATAACAAAATGGGAGTTTCTTTGGAACAGTATAGACTTTGCATCGGCAAACATAATATTAATTGCCACTCTATACAAAGTAAGTTATCACAGCTTATGCTTCCAATTATCTATGCATTTCTACATTACTATATCTTAGGGATCGTTTCCATTAATCGTTTTTTCTTCAGTCGCGATTTTTCTTCAATTTTCTCGATTGAAAAACGATCAGTCGCGAATCAGTCGCGAGGATATCGAGAAAAAAAATGAGAAAAAACGATTGAACCTTTTCTGGAAAAAACCATTCTCTCGCGATATCGTTTTTGAATCGTTTACCCATGCGCGATCTGTTCTTGATCGCGAATCTTCAATCGCGAGAGAATCGTTTTTTTTCAAGGCGCGAGAGAATCGTGAGGCGGAGTGATATTTGACACATAGGCCGTGTTGCCGTCGTACGCCGCTCTATCCGCGAACTGGGAACTACATGTAATGTTGATTGCGGATTTGTCGATGGAAAAACCTATATTACTATACTATACTGTATAAATGCGCAAGATAACCGAATAATATATATGATTCACGATCTATAGTCTCCTACAAGCCGAAGTAGGGCGTATGCTGGAAATATCTATACATATACCTGTACCATGCTTCCTGTGACGTTCGCGCTCAGATTTACTCTGGCGAAGCGTAAATGACAAAATTACATGTTTATTCAATAATCGTGTGAGTCGACAATGTATTAATGTTCAGTCATTCCCTTCATACTTTCGATAATTTCCTCATATATTCATGCAACTTGGTATAAACAATACAGGATGATAGTCACAATATCTTGTTTTGTAAATACCGGGTACAGGTCATAAGTGGATTTGAGTTCGTCGTTGATTGCATTATCAGAATGATTACGGCACATGCTTCATAGAGGTGTGAATGGGCGCATGGCGATAACCCAGAACAGCTTAGCCCTCCAGCCGAGAATTTCTAGGTTAATTAAGGTGAAAAATAGTGTAATTAAATATGTATATTTTGTTATAGTAAAACATACATTAGGAAAGGGTATCCATTCATGTTTTGGTACAGTTTTTAAACTATTGAGATGTGAATAAGTTCAAAAAATCACCATCAAGTTAATTTTATTTATTATAAGAATATTCGCGGCAGTGATTTCATATTTATATCAAATACATATCACAATGGTGATTGAATCGCATATAACGGTTGGATTCGCATATGTACAATACTTTTTATTTTAATTTTATATTTTGATAAATGAACTATGAATGATTCCAAAGGGAAGCTCAAGCCAAAAACCAACTGAATAGTATATAATTTCATCTCTTACTGGATTAACCAGTTGTGAAAATTTTTACAAATAGCCCGCGCTATATATTAATAATTAAGTGCTTTCGAAGACTCAAAACCCCGTATGACAATGTTATATTCAATACAGCGCCATCTATCTACACAAGGAAAATGGTGATCGTAGGACAAAAACCACGCGTACAGCGAAAATCTGACGAATCAACTAAAAAATTCAGCCCGCACAGATGCCAAAAACGTTCACGAAAAATACTACACAAGAAATCTGGAATAATACCAGCTTTAAAACATAGAAATACCCAAAATAATAGACGAAATTGCAAGTGCAAATGACTCAATCTGACCATATCCGGATCTGTGTCTCGTACAAAATATAAGTAAATATGAAGTTATAAATATATGCATAACCATTATTCCTATGTATATATATATAGATATTTTTTTTCAATTTCTTTCAATATCCCCATCGTATCTATATAACCGCCAACTGTACAGAAACACGCTATAGTTTTACACTAGGCAAAGAATGGAAAAGGAAGAAGAAAAATGATCGAACTTTATATAGTCTGACTGAAGTGTTAGAAACTCGAACGTGTATGCGGGTCAGTCAGGCTGAACCAATGGCGTACTACTTTCGGCAATAATCCTCAATCGTTTTTTTTTTCAATCGTTTATATTTTCTCGATTAAAAAGCGATTGAATCGCGATATCGCTTTTTATTCGCGAGGATTTTCTCGATTGAAAAACGATTGCCAACAGAAAAAAAACCATTCGAACAGCGATCGCGAATGAATCGTTTATTTTGAAGAAAAAAACCATTCCCTCGCGCCTTGGAAAATCACGACTTCGAGAAAATTTGACGAAATAAACGATTCATTCGCGAACGATAATTGGAAACGGTGCCTTAAACGCCACAGTGAATACAATTCAAGTAAACCCGACATCAGTACTTTAAGTACTTTGATTTATAGCATCTATTTGCTGCCTTAGGTGAAGACTGGTTACAGACGATAAGTGGTTGGCTGCATCATCAGGATTTAACAGTCCTTCAAAATGCTCTTTCCAGAGGTCAGGGGAGATAAATTCTGCATCCGTCACAGTTTTGTCAATATCTTTTAGCTGTTCCACTAACTTCCAATATGCCGACGGATCTTTATCAATCATCTCGTCCAACTTGCTGACGATAGCCTGCTTGAATTCTCTCTTTTTCCGCCTTACTAATTTCTTGTATTCCTTACGGGTTTTGAAAAATAGACCACGTTTGAATGGGTTACCTGGGTCAGTAGCCAGACTAGATCCCAACCTGTGGACTTCCTTTCGGAGGGAAGCACAGTCCTCGTCATGCCATCTACATTTTTTTTCTTCATTTTACTTTTTTTATTTAGCTGCGTGTGTTTTTTAACCAGGGTTTTATTGGCCACGGTCATCAACAGGTTTTGAATGGTCAGGATATGGTCTTCAATATCACCATTATCCAAATTTTCTTGCGATAAAGCTTGAACCGTTTGTTTGATGATCAGATGTGAATTCGGCGCTCATTAGCTCACTAGACACCGAGTCCCATATATAACGAATTGGCAAACAGTGGAGTAATCCCTGGGTAAAGGTCGCGTCCTTTATTCCTCTACAGTTTACTCTAAGGCCGAGCGATATTTTACAGTGGTTGGTGATTATTCCTTGATAGTTGTGAACTTCAAAATATTTAATGTCTCGAAAGATGCTCGAGTGGACCACCCCATAGTCCACAGTGCTACTGCCATTCCATTGATGACAGGTAAGTTTACCTGTCAAGTCCCCGATAACTCTATCATTCAGTAATCTAAGCTCATTAGCAATGCATAAATCAAGCAACTGTTTGCCACTGTCGTTTACAATCTTATCATGATTCATACGGGCTCCAACAATTGGGTCATCCACAACGTAACACGTTGGTAAATCTACATGACAGTTTTCATCATTTTGTACGAAATCATCCAGTTCACCAGTTCTACTATTGAAGTCGCCCATGAGTATTACTTTTCCCTGGTCATTAAATTTCAAAATGTCTTCTTCCAAGATATCTATAGTAGGTGTGATAAGCTTTTTTGTATATGAAGAACCATGGGGACTGAGATACACCAGACCCAGGTAAATATCATGTGGGATGCCACAACAATCTTTTTTAAGTCGGACCCATGCCAAATCTGGTGAGTTACTATGTATGAAATGTAAGCCAGGTTTCAAATGCGGTTTGTAGAAACCGACCAACCCCCCGGAATCCGTGCGAGCATTTTTGATCCGAGGCCTAAAAATCGGATATGGCTCATAATTTGGCAAGTCGAGTTTAGACCCAGAGTTAGCATGAGTTTCAGACAATAATATAAGGTCATGGTCACTGAGGCTACTAATAACGCTCGGCAATTCTAATTTGTTACCAAGAACCCTGGACATTAGGCCTTCAATATTCCAGTGACATATCTTCAAAGTGTCAATTACAGTACGTTTTAGAGGCAAAGTTTTTTTGGCACACATCAATAACAGATGAAAAACTATTTAGAGAGAGAGAGAGAGAGAATATTTAAGAGTTCTGTCGATTCTGTCCATGATGATTGAGTGATAATGCAGTGTTAATAGCTCACAAATGTATTGACTTGAGGTCAATTGTTTCTTCACATATGCTGTGAATATATCGAATTACAGACATGCAGATTATCAACAGTCTACATCAGTAGCATTATTTAGCAACGAGATGAGCGAGAGAAGAGCTTGAAACTTCTCGTTTCCAGATGGATGGAACCTTTCTCAAATATATATATATATATATTTTAGTTTTAAGCCCTGGACATACCACTGGGCATTTATTTGCCATACGATCACATTTCACATGCTTTGTTCAGCCCCGTGATCTGGAACCAAACAGACACTATCACTAGATGAAAGAAGGAGATCATGATATACATTTCAGGTTTTACCGATGCCAAATGACTTGAACAGAAGACAATTAGACAAACAGAATATCAATAAATAATAAATTACATAGAATTTTTTTTTGTCTTTGCAAGGGGGACATCAGACACACTAACAACACAGACCATTCATTCAAATTTCGCCTTCCATTGGGGAGACAGAAATATTCCTCGAACACAGTATACGTATTTTCTTTTGTGATCTAATGTTCGTTTGTCCAAATATTGCTAGCCTCCATAGAGAAGTTACTAATATAAACAATCCTGTTCTAGATTATGATATACTGTCATGCCACTAACATGAACTCCAACAATCCAACCAGTGGTCAAGATCCATCATCGTTCTTCAGAATTCGCATTATTGATCACTCATAGATTGGATTAAGTTCTCATAGTACTCAGTTCTCATTTCATACTTTTGCAAATTCTTGTAACATGGTCAGGTTCCAGTTCTATTAAGTACACGTATGAAAGGTGCGAACTGGTATGATGGATTTCATCTTGTTGTGTATGACGAAAGAATGAAATATAATGAAGGCCATAAACATTTTCAATGAAGTGAGTTTTGATATTAAATATGTATACAATTGATTCCAACTTGCAGGGTTAGCACTTCTGATATCAGATGCAACAGGACTGTCACACAATGGATGTACTGGATGAAATGGAAAAACCAAAACAGACTATTGATTGGTTCAGCTGTTTCAGAAAGGTGTGGAATGACAGAGGTGGTGAAAATCAGAGCCAGTGATTGGCCACAACCCCCCTCCCACATTGGATATCAGCTGATTCCTCAGGAAATAAACATTACGCATGTAATGACCACCGGCAGAGTGATACATGTGTCAATCGGTCAGACATTTTCAAGGATGCCCAGTTCTAACTTAAAACAACCATGCCGGACTTCATTCCTTCTCTCAGAATAATTGGATCTAACTTTTACAAAACCTGCAGCTCCCAATAGCTCCTGGATCTAGAACACATAAATGAAGGGATCTAGTTTATCGGTGCTATGGCAAAAATATCATGTAGAATGGGATTGTGTGGATAATATCAGATTCATGGAAGTTGAAGTCCTGCAGCATGCTCCACAAATATCATCAAAGGTCATAAAACTTTCTGCTCTGCACCAGTGTGGATTTTTTTACAAAATTATCTCCCTTGACCAGGTAAGGACTTGAGTGTCTAAAATGATTTAGCTTCTAGAAACAAAGACTTCATTTCCTGAGTAAAGGTAAAACCGAACATATTTTGATTATTTTATTCAAATTTCAATTCCACTTCTGGTATATGTACATGTATAAAATACATACAGAATGAACTGCATACAGAATAACACAAAGAGCAGGTATATATGTATCTCATTACATTCTTAACCAAAGATCAATACCTGGGTGATATTACAACAATACCATGGTGTTATATATTGTTATGATTGGCTTAACTTTAGCTGCTGAAGATATTTCTAATTTGAGGGCAATGGGCAATCATACTAAATTTATTTTCATAACTTCATTTATTTTCACAATAAGCAACATAATCGAGATCAGCAAGTGAAGTTTTACAACATAATATAATACGCATCATGGGTCTCCTTCAGTTTAGTGTAGACGTATATACCCTTGACTATCTGTTACCATGATTCAGTCATAATATTGTCTGTATTATATTGATGTCGACAAGGAATAAACATAATTATTTGATAGTATTATTATTTGTATGTTGTTTATGATTAACATTAACTTTTTATTCGCTGGAATCCAGCCATTTGTTTCATATGGGCAATATTCTCATCAGTCATCACCATTCAGTATGAATGCGATACATGTACAAGTTCATGGTAATTGATACATTATGGTGAAGGTGACCTGTAACACCAGTATACAAAATTGTTCCGAGCGCATTGAATCCTCATCACATGATGCTGAGACAGATCAGAACGGAGTGTCGGTAAAATCAGGTGTGTTTTGTAGAGGATTCTGTCAATGAGGATGCTATACTGTACATATACAAAATATGAATTGTTGATGTGTAGGGCCTATAGCACAAAATCACAAGCAAGTTGCCGCTAACGTGTTGATTTGGGTGGGGGCGACTTCTCAGGGGGAGGTGGGAGGTGGAGAGGAGCCTAATATCTCAAGCAGTATTCCAGGTTTTCCATCAATATACCCTATTCCATACCCCAATATTTCAAGCACGTGAAATCAGACAAAACTTATTTGCGGGGAATGTGACTTCCACATCCCTAGCTGGACATGCTAGTGGGGAACCCTCAATCCCAGATGAATTACCATTGGTGAAGTTAACGTCCAACAAATGTAAAATTAAGCTTGGCATCCGGCCCTATATTATTCAGTGATGTATTCCCCTACGGACCCTGTTGCCTCGACGGAGGTTTTTGCGCTCATCCAGCGCTTGTTGTAGTATGGAGCTAAATTTTATAAAAGTTCTGGACTGTTGTGCCGTTTTTGTTTCAAAATGTTGTTGTCCCCGCTCTAGGTCACGTGGGGTAAACAGTCTAATGAACGGAGTAATGAAAATTGTAAAAATAGGCGCCACAAATGTATTGGCGTCTGCCAAAGGAATAGTAAAACTGTACTTTGTGTAGACGTCAACATTGTGGTTTATCAAAGCGCTGACTTTTCATATTTGTTTCGGAGGATGTCGCGTGCACCAGTCGCTCAGACTGCCGCTGTAAGTTAGACGCCTCCATTACAACTCCTTACTTATTATGTAGTAAATTTGGCTGGCACATCACCAGAAAAACATATTCCCAATATTTCGTTGCAACAAATTACAACGCATGTAAGGGAAGTGGGAAGAGATGCCGACATACTGACAGAGTCACATGACTTCACAGTATAGTCTTCTGGTTAACCTATTCTAAAGCACATACCAAGAATCTACCTTACTGGAAAGGCTGATTTGTTCTGTCAAATTTATCAGGAATTTGAACATATGATGAGCGGCTCGAAATAATAATAATAATAATGTAAGGGATCTTCTTAACTGAAATCAACCATAAATTCTCCACTGGGCAGACTGTATATAATTACAGCCTGTTGAAGAAGTCTAACAGGCGCACTGCCCGGCTAAAGGAGAATTCATGGACGCGCTACCATCAGAAGCACTCAGGTTGGTTATGGGCGTGTCAGCTGTATCGCCCACCCCCGGGATAGGTGGGGTAATGGCGGGGAAAAGCGCTTGTGGTCAAGGAAAAATGCCCCTGGAGGTGGAGACATATGGGGGTTGGCAAACGAGAATAAACGCGGAGTTATCTCCCTTGTAAACGTGAAATGCCCCACCTGCCGATGTGAGAGCTGTGTGGGGGAAATGTTAACCCTATCTGTCCTGGGCTTTTTGGAACCTGTCCAGGCCTGGGTATAAAATAAAATAATATTCATGTATGTGCTTTCATTGCAAAAATAAATACATGATAAATTAGTAAATAATAGTCTGGTGTGAAATAAAATAGATGTTGTTCAATTTTCCTCGAAGAAAAGCAGGAATTGTGAAGAAAAATTACGAAAACATCACTGGTACCTCACATGGCCGTCATCTTGAATTTATCCATGAATTTACTCAGGAGGTTATGCGTGTAGGCTCAAAATAACCCCAATACGGTAAAGTAAAATGTCGCGGAGGGTCAGTTTTCATTTATTTCTCGTTCCGAAGATCCGAAGATAGTGGAAAAAGTTTGCTAATGTTCCCCCTCCCCCAAGGCCTGGTAGGGTTAAGGGTATGTGGGGAGTATGGCTTGCCGAAAATGTCTCATGGGGTGGGGGCATGTCAAAATGCAAAATGTCCACCACGTCCCACCCCAACTCACCCCGGGGATGTGGGGCTGGGGGTGAGGAATCCAGACTTAGGCCTTACACAGTCAAGCTAATGTGCTGGCGCAATCTGAGGGTGGGTATATCTCACTATCGTTGAAGCCCGAGGCCCAGTAAGGTCAGAGAAGAGGTTATCAACCATAAGGTATCAGTTTCTCTGTTTCAGCCAATGAGATTGCAGAGTGGGCAGTCAGTAGCTATGCGCACTAGATATGAAGATGCCACCTAATTGGTTTATATTGACTGAAGTGGACTGATGAAATGGCATAGCATGGCAGCTGTGTTTACACTATTTAAAAATGCTTTCATAATTAATCAGCTGTAAATCATTGATTTTCCACACGATCTTGCAAATGAGCCCTATTAATTCAAAATCGCACCGGGCCAGCTGTCAAACTGGGGGGTTATCCGACTTCTGAGCGACAAAAATCGGCATGCACTATCCCGTTTTTTGTGTGTCTCAAGATTCAATGCATTTATGGAAAATGGAAATCAGCTATATCCATGAGATTTAGGTCATTAGCTAGTCAAATTTATGCTAATATGGCCCATAAATGGGGAATATTACTGGCTCCCATGACCTACATGTATATATGGCCGCCCCAGCGTAAGGCCTGGCACACACGAGCATTTCGTCCAGTTTTCATATATCCGTGTGAAGGCCTGTCCACAATTTTCTAGAAATTCGCCAGTTGTCGAGTTTCTTAGATCGTGTGTACGAGCAAAGGATCGTATCGCTGTCTTTTGCATCAGGGAACTACTTTTCATATGGTGTGTTACAATGAAAAACTGGGACAATCTAAGAAAAACACAGCACGGAAGCAATCAGAGATTGCTCAATTGTATAACCGAAAGTAGAACCGAAAGCAGAGAAACTTCACGCTGCACAACTATGGGACATTGACCACATATCATGCAAATTACATACTTGTCCATACAAAATTAACCGAGATCCAGCCCAGACAAGTCCCAATTCACAAAGACTTGAAGAACAGAGGGTCATAACTCTTGAAAATATACGCGAAACGTGGAGAAACCTCACGCTGCACAACTATAGGGCACTGACCACATATCCTGCAAATTTCAAAATTGTCCATACAATATTAACTAAGATCCAGCCCGGACAAGTCCCAATTCACGGAGATTTCAGGAACAAAGGGCCATAACTCTTGAAAATATATGCGAAATGGGGAGAAACTTTACGCTGCACAACTGTGGGGCACTGACCACATATCATGCAAATTTCATACTTGTCCATACAATATTAACCAAGATCCAGCCCGGACAAGTCCCATTCACACAGATTTCAAAAAAAGGGCCATAACTCTTGAAAATTATACTGGAACTCGGAAAAAACTCTACGCTGCGCAACTACGAGGCACTGGCCACATTCCATGCAAGTTTCAATCCTGTCCATCAAATAGTAACCGAGATATTACGCGGACAAGAAATTTGGACAGACGGACGGACGGACGGACGCTACGACAGACGGACGGACGGACGGACGGACAAAGCGATCGCTATATGCCCCCCCCCCCAATCAATCTTGGTATTTGATCTGTTTCTTGTGCTTGTTTTTTTTTGTAATCAGCCGATTTGGTATTGCATAGGCTCTCCCGTGGTTGTAGTTCGTCTAGCAGTATCGCTACGGCTCTATTATACACAGTTCAGTAGCCTTATAAGATGCCAAGCGAAAGTTTGGCCTCTTGAATCCAAAAAAAATTGTAACGCCGCCTGCAAAAAAATACTTATTTCAAACCTCATCCACTTACCTTATGATATTCTGTGTTTAGTATGACTATCAAGCTCATCATTGGTGATGTAGTTCGTCGGGTAACTCCTCAATGCCCAATACACGGAAGGACAATTATATTCTAATTCGTGCCTCAAACGAATATAAATTATTTACAAACTAACACGAACGCTCTCTTTCATCATAGGAGCAGGTCGTTAGCGAAGTTGCATTCGTGCTCGTTTATTGGGAAAATTGTGTATCTGGAGTATTCTGGAAAGCGCCCAGAAGAGCGGGATATTACAGACGTCCGACATTAAACTGACTGTTATAGACCATTGTAACGTCGTTAGACATCGTCTATCATCATAGTTCTACATCTGTATCAACATGTTCAGGAATGAATACAGTTATTGCGTGCCTACCGCCGGCCAGAAACAACCCCCAGCACAAGAGCCTTCTCAGGAGGAAATCTGTCTCCCACCCCATTGCGGCCCGGCAAACCCTTGGGAGTAGGGCAAAACATGACGTTTGTTATAATGACGTTCTGTTCATAATTATTATCATAGCAACTGATATTGTCCAGCGAACTCCTCAAGAATCGATCCTCCAAACACCATGCATAGTCTTTAGCCTTTCTGCATCCTCTCGCCTTGATTGTGAATCACTGAACATGAGGCTGCGCTAATATGATATATTACGCCGTACAATCTGAAAACAAAAAAGAATAACAAGAAACGCACAGCGATAGACATAACAACAGACCTATCGCTATATCTCGCTCTATCTCGCTCTCAGCCCGCAAAGAAATATTAAAACGTTCTTAAACAATATGGTAGACTCTTCCATAAGATTCGATTTGGTGATGCAATATACGGTAAATACGAGCATGAATGCAATGCTAAACCTCGAATGACCAGCACACACGTTTACCGTCTTAAATAACCCGATATCCCGCGTACACGCAAGCTGAACACTATTCCTTGTTCGCACAACTATAATAACACGCACAAAACCCACTTACAAACATAATCGACTGAAAACCACCCGATGATACCACAAACCAGAACTGAATGTACCCT
The DNA here is from genome assembly GCA_036873755.1 of Hanleya hanleyi. Lineage (NCBI taxonomy): Eukaryota > Metazoa > Mollusca > Polyplacophora > Lepidopleurida > Hanleyidae > Hanleya > Hanleya hanleyi. Next base: position 15,811 of record JAVTVY010005176.1, on the reverse strand, counting down.
AAAACCACAGGCGGTCCGACGAACGTAACTCACTCGAGCTTACGTATCGTCAATAAATATATTTATATTCTAATTCGTACCTCAAACGAATATAAATTATTTACAAACTAACACGAACGCTCTCTTTCATCATAGGAGCAGGTCGTTAGCGATGTTGCATCCGACCGATAAAGAAAGAAGGACAGCTGAGATAATATAAACTATGCAGAATACACATGTATAAAAATTAAGAGACACTGAATTTCTTGTTTTAAATCATCGTCTGTCCGGGCACGCGACCGAACCTACTCTTGTCTAATTTCTTCCCGAAAGTAGAATGAAATAATCGGCAATTGCTATATAAAATAAAGGACCCGTTAGTCTTATTTGCACCCAGTATACCTAGAAACGACCGCATTCTGAACATTCTGTTAGGCAGCAAAATGTTAGTCAAAACCCGTCACCGTCGAAAAACTGGTGCACCACCATGAGCTCCAGGAGCTTACTGGCCCACCGCTTCCTGAACAGACCACCTCTGTGTTAGGCAGCAAAATGTTAGTCGAAACCCGTCACCTTCGAAAAACTGGTGCACCAGCATGAGCATTTGCGTACACTTCGCCATCCATAAGATGGCTTGCGAATCGTGTGTCTCCATTATCGCGGAGCGATATCCAGTGTTTTACCGGATTCTGTTCGGCCTTCATCCGGCGGAGAACAGACTCGAGAAATCTGATGAATTACAGGTGTTCATACTACTTCTGAAACAGACATTGCCTGGGCTTACAAAATATATAGGTATGTATAACTTTCGTATCATCCAAGAGGTGTGGTGGATCTGAAATTTTGAACAAGTAGTTCATCACATGATTCGAAAATGGCGAGTTACGTTGGGGTTACGTCGGTAGACTTTAGCTGATTGGCTGACGAACTCACGTGGTATTGATTTATGGAAATTCTCTTTAGCCGTTGCCGAAAGTAGGCTGAACATGGATACACACGATCCCAGGGTCAGTCTTACCGCGTATAGATGAGCGAAATGGTTACAGGTTGCAGCATGAGCTCCAGGAGCTGACTGGCCCACGGCCGAATACAAAGTCCCACTCAAACCGCAGCGGCTTCTTGGCTCTGAGCCAATACATGTGTGTACGTCACGTTTACGCCCAGGGGCTATTGTGTGTGCGTTTGCATGCTCTCTTGAACAATCAAACAGAAATGAAAACGAACCGAGTGAAATTAACGAAAACTCTTACTGCTGACTTGGGTTAATATACAGGTAGAATATTTAATCTACATACATGTACAGTACGTGCAACAACAAAAAGTATCAATTATCCAGCATCTAGTTTTACTTAGGTCCTGTGACTCTAAACTTCAGAACCAGACAATCATTTATTTTGTTCCCGAACATGAAATTACGTTCTGGACTGGAAAATTTGTGACGTCACGCACGTATGATTCCCATATTAAGTTAGCAGAGAAATTAGATGCCAAAAAGCCGCCGAAGGTCATTTGAGGACAACTAGCGTACCGTACGCTTTACATGCTACTAAGTGGCGTACCGCTCTGGCACACCATGAATCAGGTGAACCATCCAATTGTTATAGTGATCTCTCACCTGGCATTTCACTGAATTAAAACGCTTAAGTTCATGAAAGGCAAAATAGGACTCATGTAAACTTGAATCATTTCTGGCTCTGAGCCGATACATGTGTCTGATCATATTGATATCCAGTATTCTCCGGCCCTGCGGCCCACATTTAACCAGTATTCATTCGGCTCTGTGGCCGTATTAGTATCCATATTCATTATCTCTCTGATCGTATTAATATCCAGTATTCTTCGGCTCTGCAGCCAACTAATAACCTGTAATATCCATGACGAGAATTAACCGGCTCTACAGTCATCTTGTACCATGCATATTAGTAGCCATTACCATCATTTTGGGTTTCAAAAGTGTCACTTGTTGTCTGTTAGAATAACAGAATAATGATAGAAAAGGAAATTCTGGAGCCAACCAGACCGCTGCAAAACAAAAATCAAAATGACCACATATTAGTAAATTTTTGGAGCCGATCAGACCGATGCAAGAACAGAAGTCAGAATAATGCTTCTTTGACAAAAAATTCAGAAAATCGAAAAGACGACAATCAGCTTAGTGCTTCGTCCATTTCATTTTTATTTAGTTCATTACGATACGTATAACCGGAGGAGGCAAGGCGGACATAGGTTTACGTTTACGTTAGATATAGCAGAACTCAGCCAACACTGCAAGTGTGCGGCCCCGCACTACTGAACTTTTTCACGTCACCATTACTTCACTCACTGTCGACACGTAGACAGTCTCTCAGCCACCTGGCTTACAACAGATTACGCCACCAAGGCGTTATAACATGCCACCAAGGCTTACACATGATATGCCACCGAGGCTTCCACAAATGCCACTAAGGCTGAACACCAGAAGAAAACAACTATTGTACTCTCTAGTACTCAATGAACGCACATTAGTAACTCAGTTTTCCAATGAAAAATCACGTATCAAGTGAGCGTCACTATAAAGAGATTTACCGCTATACTTGAATCCTGTAATATGGAATAGTGTGATTATACAGCAATATTTAAAATAAAAGAAGAAACATTTTTAATGACATTTTCCTGTGAATATCTATTTACTAGTAATATATGTATATTCAGAAACAGATACACTGAAGATACTTCCCTGTCGTTTTTATCAGTGCGACTAGCAGCGTATCATCTTAATCCCTATATAGATTTTATAAGGTTACGAAGAAGCTAAATCTTAATGCTGTAAACAGCTTAGAAATTGCCCGTTGGCGCTTCGACACGCAGACAGTCTCTCAGCCACCTGGCTAACAACAAAACACGCCACCGAGGCCTTCATAACATGCCACCAAGGCTTACACATCATATATGCCACCAGGGCCCCCACAAATGCCACCGAGGCTAAACACCGAAAGAAAACTCCTCTATGGTACTCTCTAGTACTCAATGAACGCACATCAGTAACTCAGTTTTTGAATGAAAACTCAAGTATAAATAGAAATTGCCCACTGGCGGAACAAAAACCATTGATTCTTGCCCATTTTCTCAACAGAATATGATAAAAATAATGTATAATTTAAGGAGCATGGAAAGCGTTGAACTGCCTCAAAATTTTCCATAACAATGTGGAATCGAGAGCAAATAGCATTTTTTCTTCTGTAGGATATTGTTACTGTAACAATTCTTCATTCTGTTTTCATTTTGACTCAGAAAAACAAATAATAATAAACAATAATTGCAACTGAGAATTATTGACATAGATCTTCTTCAAGGAAGCCACCATTGTATCTACATAAACCAACCAGCACATATTGCTGTGTGTGAATTACAGCTTTTGTTAGGCATATCCTGAAAATTGAATGATTTGTTACTGAGACCAGTAAAACAAAGGGACTATGAACATAAACCCAAGCCCAGAGGTTTTGTCTGTTCTATTGACTTAACATGTTTAAAACAATATGTTTGAGACAATGCAAATGCTCAGCTCACCTGTTAGCTGTATGTCGTAGAGGGGGGACTCAATTACAACACCCTGTGTGCCATATACTGGTAACATTCGATTACCCTGACCTTTAGAGATCCCGTATAATATGAAATTTACATGTTCCTTTTCCTTTCCATTGAACTACATTCTAATACTCCGTTCGCAAAATTGTTTGCTTAACCATGTTCATATTCATATTAAGCGTCAAAATTTGATCTGAAAATTCTGTTCGTTCAAAAATTCGTGTATATAATATTTTTCTATTGCTCAATTAGATACAACAAAACAATACTTATCTCTGAGATTCTGATCTCTTTTCCTGCAAGTGCACTGTATGTGTTAATACTCATCAATACGCTTCTTGGAAAGCGTGTCCACCTGGACCTGGCATTTGAATTAGCACGTCTGGGTAGCAAAGCCTCTGGAGGAAAGGCATGCGTATTGACCGCAACCAGGGTTGAGTTCCGGATACCAAGGAAAGTTTAAACGACGATAGTTGAGCGAATTGGATGCTCCGAGAAAGGAGGTGGTTGGCTTCCCGTGTGTACTCAGCAGATTTCACAAACTTGCAAAGCGTCTCCTTTCTCGAACGCACACATGTATGATTAGTTCAGCCCGTAGCCAAAAGCTTAGCCCGAAAACATCGGCTAAGGGGTCTATTTTTTTTTTTTATTATTGTTGTTGCTGACCCTTTAGCCCGAATCACATATACAGACCGAAAAGGAAAAAAATAAATAAGACGTCAGTCGCTCGAGATCTTCAACTGCACACGGCGTGGGGAATTGAGACAAAGGCACGAAAAGCATTTTATCGAATAAATAATATGATTTGGCATCTCCAGAACTTTGATAATCAACTAATGACTCATTCCGTTAGACGAAATCTTCTTCCAAACTCTAATTTTGTCATCTAACTCGTCAAGTTGCCGCCATTTTCAGTCTCGTTGAGAAACGAGATTTCCAACGCGATTGACCTTTCTGACCACGTGACTCGTCCATTTCACCATAGTCAGATCAGAAAGGTCACGATACTAGTGCGCACGCGCGGTCAAGTCTCGTTGAGCTGTAATCTGAAGAAATGGCGGTAAACATCGAAATCGAGCGTTTATTGTGTTTTCTTCGTCGTCACTAATTTTTTGGAGTCCCAAACAGTCATTAGAGATGGTACATGGTGAAAGAAGCTCAGGTCGGTCAAACTGTATCAAATTGGCATATTTTTTCTCTCCCGTTTCGTTATTTTCGTCAGCGAAAAGTTGCTCTTCGCCAGTCAAATTTTTATCGCTAAAATTTAACCTAGGTGCGATCTCGGCTGTGATAGGAATGCCACGCCCCCTTACCCTAAATTTACCTATCACAGCCAGAGTTTCTGGGTTACCAAAAGCTGAGATATGGTAGAACTGCTTCTTGATTCCAGCTCTTTGTCAAATATATTGTTTGTCTTCTTCTTTAAACTACCGGTAATAACTTCTACTGAAATCCCGGCGATTGAATAGCTGGAGATTATGTCTCACTTCAGAAACTAGCGGTCGAAATCGTTCTCCAGGTTCTTGATCAGCACGGTCCCGGTCAGTCTTGCTGAATGATTTGGTGATGCAATATACGGCAGTAAATACGAGCATGAAGAATGCAATGCTAAACCTCGAATGACCAGCACACAAGTGTACCGTCTTAAATAACCCGATACCCCGCGTACCCCAAGCTGAACACTATTCCTTGTCTGCACAACTATAACAACACGCGCAAAACCCACTTACAAACATAATCGACTGAAAACCCACCCGATGATACCGCAAACCAGAACTGAATATACCCTAAAACCACAGGCGGTCCGACGAACGTAACTCACTCGAGCTTACGTATCGTCAATAAATATATTTTAAAGTCCCCCAGTCGCGTTTTGGCGGGAGACAACAAGCTAATTATATGAACCAAGGATGGGGACACACTTGATTGGATAAAGACGAAAAGGACAAGAGCGCACTAAAAATTGCTTCCAGTGTGCTAAACAAAAAAGTCTACACAGTGATTACAGCTTCTTTGAGAATAATTTTCGACGTAGATCTTTGACTCCAAATGTTTCAAAATATTGTTCCAAATATTGAAAAGGTTGTTTCAAAAGTCTTTAAATGCGCCTATAATGGTTGATTCAATATCTCTCATAGACAAATAGGGAAATATTAATAAATATGTCTCCAAATGTTTCAAAATATTTTTCGAAATGTTTCAAAATATTGTTCAAAATATTTATAAGATTTTTCAAAAGTCCCAAAATGTGGTTTCCAATTGGTTGATCCGATATCTTTCAGAGGCAAATAAGTCAATATTGAATATTTCTGACTTCAACGAAATAGTGTTCGATATGTTTCTAATATTGTTCGAAATATTTCAACGGCTTTTTTGAAAGTGTGAAAGTACCGTTTTAATGATCAAATATCTCTGGCAGGCAACTAAGGAAAAATGTAAGGAAATACTGATATATATGGGTTCGACTTCGACCCCAAATGTTTCAAAATAGTGTTCAAAAGTTGTTTCAAAAGTTGTTTCAAAAGTCCCAAAATACGGCTCTAAATATTCCATCAGATATTCAATATCGCTTTCAAATGTTTCACGATTTGGTTAAAGAAAGGTCTGGGAAGCATAATATGTGGAATGCGTAATATATAATGTAATGCAATTTTTATCAACAGTAATAATCATTTTTATTCAGTCCTCTACAACTTTAGAAGTCTCGCGCTATATGACCATGATGACAGACTCAATCTGTTCGTGAAAGTTCCACAAACAACTGGTCAGTTTATAAAATAAAATTGCTCATATAATCTGATTATCTAAATATTACACTTTGAGAATAACGCCATGAGTAGGCGATTCTGTATGATTGACGCATATCAGATTAGACATTCGATCTCAGCCGTCGTCCACAAAACAATTTTTGCACGACAGGTAGCATCAATTACAAATATTTTGAAAAAAAAATCACAAGCGGTCAGCATTTTCCAGTGATGACAGCAAGACATCAAAAATGTTCTTCACATAAAATTATTATCACTGACCAATATTCTTCATCCAAATGGCGTTGCAAATCGTTTTCGTGATCGCTAAATCTCAGTCACGCTTTGATAGACAGTTTTGTGAAGTTTTTTTATTCCACGAAAAAAACCCCAACAACATTCAACGGGTTTGACGCAAGGGTGTTTTCCAGTGTGTTGAATAATGAGATTTAGTAGAAATTTAAATAATAATTCTATTGAGCACATACTATCAAATACGGGGTTTCAAGGATACCTTTAAGCAGTCGAAGCTTTCCAAATCTATTATATTTATAACTACCAGACACACCTGGTGGAACGCTTATCTAACGGTCACCGCATCGGTCGTATCATTGCAAGTCACTCTTTTGCATATTTCGATGATAACTAATGGTACACACAGCAAATCAGCAACAGCTTAAGCCCCAGAAATGATTTCGCACCATTCCACAGTTTCATTTGAGAGGAAATTTGAGAGCTGTGAATGCTCGATTTTATAAGCAACCGATATATAAGTATACGGCTTTTTTTATATGTGCGACGAGGAAAAGATTGCCAACAGTGTGCCGAGCATGGCTTCCATGCCACCTCGAACAGAACAAGCTAATTATCGGGTTCATGAAAGGAAGTACATTGAGGTGAAAAAACAATAAGAGCCAGAGGGCCAGGGGATTGCTTCTAGCTTCGTGCCGAAGAACGATCTATACACAATGTTCCCCGATTCTTTGGAGATAGTTCAATCGACATTGACACGTGGGAACGTGTCCATTTCGCATCATGAAATTGAGGAAACCTTCAAACTGTATACAATGCAAATCAGTATGTTGAAGAGTTCCTCTATGACTTGGTAACGATCGTTACTGGGTCACATTGTTAATCCAAATGTCCCCAAGGGACAAATCGGGAAAATATTTTCTGTATAGAGAAAGGTCTTCCTCGAAACATAAGAGTTAATTCAGAACATTAGCGCAAGAAATAATATGTACATGTCCATGATATTATAGACAAAACACCTTTCTGAACTGAATGATCAAAGTTCATACCAGGCTGAGATGCAACACGAAGGGTCTTCTGTTCAGTCACATGATTTAATCAGATAATGTGAATATGTCAGCCTATTGCATATCGGATGTTCTGAAATACAAGAAAAACGAACATACAAACCAGATCGGCAATATAGATGCTTGATGAGACATTCAGTAGGTAGCCACCGTCTACAAATACGCTCTGCAACAATAATCGAAAGCCCCTCTCGTAAGTTCGGCTAGGACAAAACACCAAGGCAGTGCGGCACGCATTGACTAGCAGCGATCCACAAGAAATGTTTTCCGTGTGGATTGTCGTAAGGGTCATTTCTGAACACACCGTCATCAAGATATCCATGACTGTATCCTATATCAATTATCTGCCACCTGCCAAAATATAATTGTCCCAGACACAGATGATATGAGTAGGGTGGTTACTAGGCCACGTCTTAGAATCCTCCGTATTTTAGTCTGAATGTGAGGCTTCGGTGGAGGCTTCCTGTGAAGTCACATGGCCGTCAGACATCGTTTTTTTCCACCACTTACATATCCAAGCATTATGTACATGTATTCAAAAGCGAAATATATATATCTAATATCGGATTGACATTTTTCTCTAACCTGTTTATGATAATGCGATTTTATTATCATAATGTCCAGCAGTAAACTTCTAGCATTATGTATACCACATGTGTGACACAACACCCGCCGTGATATCGAACTCATGAGAATAATGTGGTCCGATCTCTGGAGAAGATCACTGAGAGGAAGATGGGAATAGGGACCTTAAGATCGGAAACTGGATCACAAAATTTACTGCTGCCAATAGTAACTCGTGGATAACCGTTCCAGAGGGACCCATAAATAAGATTTAATGAAAAGTCACTGCGTGATGTGCTCATTTCTAATGTGGTAGTTAAACCCACCTATACAACCAAACATAAGCGTGGAACTGGAAACAGCGCTTCTAGAATTAATGCTGCTGGGACTTGACTTGGAAAGGATATTGCTCCATATGAGTGTAAATAAAAAAACCTAGATTACGCTAGGGCTAGAGGCATTTTTACGACCAAATAAGAATACTACTTGATGGCATAACTCTGCAACTCAGATACATGAATCCTGGGATAAATGATGGCATGGTTGAAGTTTCTGTCGCGATGATTGACGTCCACTGGGGAAAATAAAGGCATATAAAGAAGATGGCACGATAAGGCGGGATTTTGTCCTATACGTGGTGCGGTAAAAATAGAAAAAATAAAATGTCCTAAAAATAATTGTGTTTTAATGTAACGGCAAGAGAAAATATATGTAGTTATGACATGAAATTGAAATCCACAGCATGTGCTATTTCGTTAAAACAAGGTCTAAATCGAGTCATTGAAACACAAGTTTAGACACCAGGGAGCCCTCGGCCCAAAACTTCATTTAACCTAGTGATGTGTGGTGGCATTATATATCCACTGCTGGAAAATCTTTTTGGTCCAAGGGGTCCTTCGTGTCTAAATGTGTGTTTGAATCACTCGATTTAGACCTTTTTTCACGAAATAGCACATGCTGCGGATTTCAGTTTCATCTTATAACTATAATCACAACGCATATTGTGTTCACATATTGTGTACATATATTTTCTCTTGTCGTTACATTAAAGAAACAATTATTTTTAAGACATTTTATTTTTTCGATTTCAACCGAACCACGTATAGGTCAAAACCCCCCATTATCGTCCCATCTCCTTTCCCGAGAACCGTCCTTTACAATAGAAAATTCACTAAATACGATCGTATTAGGAGATAACATACCATGGTGGTGGGAAATACAGCGTCAGCGTGCTGACAAGAAATTATATCCCACAAGCCGATATTCAAACTGCATTAAACACGGAGACATCCATAATCCAAGGAAAATTATTGAAGGAAAACTAATTAGATTCTACTTGGTTCAGAAGCAATGTCAAGTCGACCAAGGCTCATCACTGAACTCTTGCCTTCAATGTTGGTAGGATGGGCGAACGGTTACTGCAATTTTCTCTAAAGTATACCTAGATACATTGAGGGAGAGCGTAAATGATTTAGAATAATGAAGTCGCTCTTGTGTGGGTGGTTAGTTAATCAGCGTCAATTCGAATGTCCCCGGAGAGCTGTAACTTAATATAGGTAGTTTTACAAGGATCATTTCTGGAACGTTATCGCCACTTCCGTATGCGCCTAGATTGTTTGTCCTACATTTCAACAACGTGTATGTCATGACACGAGGGTAATGAAATTGCCTTCAGTGTGCTAAACAAAAACGTCAATACAATTAATGTTCGCTGATCCTTTTGGAAATATTTCTAACCGTATCATGCATACTGAGTTGTCGAAATTGGCATGTACGTACGTCCGTTCGTCTGTCCGTCCGTCCGTCCGTCAACATGTTCTTGTCCGCTGAATATCTGCAGATCTATGAAGTTCCTGAATGTTGACTGATGAAATGATTAGATTTTCAGATGGCTATGATGATTTCATGATTTTTAAATATTTTTTTTTATTATTTATTGATGGCTCAGCTTTTGCACTGTTAACTATGCCCATCAACATGTTCTTGTCCGCTGAATATCTGCAGATCTATCAAGTTGGGCCTGACCAAACTTTGGTGAGAGCTTCCTGAATGTTCACTGATGAAATGATTAGATTTTCAGATGATGATTTTATGATTTTTAATTATTTTTTTTTTTATTATTTATTGATGGCTTATCTTTTGCACTGTTATCTATGCCCATCGGGAACCCTTTGTTGCATGTTTCATTGTGACTTTTGAAGGTTCCCTGATACAAGAAAGCCTGGTCCATTCAAGATTCAATTTATTTCCATTTATTCTCCTTTTATTTCTCTTTTATCTGGGAGCTTACATGCTACACTTGTTCAACCTATGCACTACCCTCGGGAGGATTTCCCCATTCTTGGGGCACTAAATGTTATTGGACTTTTTCCTATCCACAGCTTCTCAGCTTCATGTAATATGTATGAGATGCAGTGTACATTGTTTTTTCACACACACATGCAGAATCACCTAAAATTTATTCCTTTATAGTAATAACTAACAGGTTGGGGACATTATTTTATTTCAGAAGTACAAGAGGAAATAACCGGCGCGGGGTTCTCGCAGCATCGAACCCCTGTTAGGTTTGAATTTCGCGTCGCCTTAAGTGAAGAACAACATTTTTCTTCAATTTTGCTACATCGATTTATCCGAAAGCTTTTGCACAAACCATATTTTATTTCAGAAGTATAATATGAAATAACTGGCAGGGGAATCCCTGCAGTATCGAACCCCTGTTAGTTTGAATTTCGCGTCGCCTTAAATGAAGGACAACATTTTTCTTCAATTTTGCTGTTAAATCATTGTATTCTACATCATATGATTTATCCTAAAACTTTTGCATGAACCATATTTGTGTCCACACAATTAACTGGTACAACATAATGCTTCAATTTTTGTCACCAAACATGTGACTGTACCTTGGAAATTATTTAAAACGAGTGATTAGGAGAGCCCATTTTAGCCTGACTGCAATTTTGAACCAGTTTGCATACCTGGAGCTTATGCCCCCCCCCCCCCCCCACCCAAATAATGATAATGGTGGGCTTGTGTCAATCATTGTGATTCTATGCCATTAACTTATCACACTTGTGCAATGCATAAATTGCCACTGATAAAGCTACACTTTCTTGCATGCTGTAATCCCAGCACACCACTCACGTGAAAACGAAGTTTATTATATACATTACAGAAACCACACAAACTGTATCCGCAAGGCTGTATCCAGGGATTTTTTGCTGGCTCCGATCCCAAACTCCCGGTTCCTTTTCGTAATTCATTATTGAGGGTCCAATTTTTGTAGTGAATTTAGGCACAAATAACCTGTGATCAATCACAAAACAGAGGTTTATTAACAGGAAATTCAATATTCAGCTATGCAATGGAATCGATATTGAGGCTTCCAGAAGCTTTTTCTAGGAGTATTTCCTTCAGAAATCCTTTCAAATTGAACAACAACAACAACAGTTTCGTTTTTTGTTTCATTTGACTATTTTAGTTTTGGGCGCCCAGAAGATGGGCCCTGATTCTACTTGACAAAAAAAAAACAGGCTGAGGGGTCCACGCACCTTTTACATGTAGGTGCTTGCCTGCAATTCATGTTATTTTTGAAATTCTACATGTCAACTGATAAATGTACAATTTAATTATAATTAAAATGTTCATAATATGGTTTATAGTGTTAAACCTTTCCAAAAACGTGGCTTAAAATATTGATCAAAAGGTTTTAAAATGCGATTTCAAATGTTTCAAATATTGCTTCATATGTTCTAAATGTTTCGTAAATACTGTTTCGAATGTTTAATAATTGGGTTTCCAAGATTCCAAAATTTGCCTCAAAATAAAATCTTGCGATACATAATCAGCGGAATGAATAATATGACAGAATGTAATAACTATTCGACAATGAAATATACTTCACCGAGCAAAAATTCTCCCTACAACTCTAGATTATGTCGACATTGCCACCAAAGCCTCAGAAACCAATGGAAGAAGCGGTCTTACAAATGGATATGGTCAAGGTTCTAGAAACAACTGATCAATTACTAAAATTCAAGATTGTGGGCTAATATCGATTTTTCAGGCGATTTTAGTAAACTTTGTCCAGGAAGAGGAAGGAATGACCAATAAATACTTATTTTTATCATGTCACAACAAACGAATCTAGGGGATCCAGGACATAAACGCAATGAGAATATAAACCTGATTGTATACCGTTCAGTTCATTCATAATCTGTTGAGATACTTATAGTCCAAAAAGCATGGCATGTACATCGGTATAAACTTTATTAGATAACGGTGTTGGGTCATTCAATTCTGACTCAATAACAGTGAACCCACGAAGATGTATATGCTTTTCCCACTTGAGCAGTATGCTCAAATTCATTCTTGTCTATATAAGAATCTGATTGAACATAAGCTCATCCTAAACCATCGTGGTATATCCAAGTTGCTTTTACCATAGTAAACAATTATTATTTTCTATTCTACTGCACCCCAGATACAATACTGCAAGGATAACTGGTTTTATCCGACAATAAACAGCTGACCGAATGCAGACCGTGATGACATTGACATGCATTGCTCAAATTTTGACATCTTTGGCCATGTAATTTTTTTTCTATCTTAGCTCAGTAAATTGACAATTTTATCCAATTCGCCGCTATAAACAGAGGAGACGATACATATGGATGAGCAATTTCTATGCTTTGCCCATAAAACCTTGAAGAATAAGGCCATGACTAGGCAACTTTAGTCCACATTTTTGACGTGGAGGAACGTCAGTATGAAGAGATCCTTTTCAGGTCACAATAAACTGGTTTACCACTCTCTCAGTGTTATGAGCAAGGAATCCCTTTCCTTCTATGACAGGGAATTGTATAACACATGAACACCAAACTGACAATTATATTTATACAATCCATTTCATTCGTGGAATTATTTATTGTATAGCACTTAAGAACTGGCACACACATGTATTTGATTTTCGTTAAGTATCGTAATTATGTCGAGTAATTCAATTCGGAATCGACTCTCGCGAACCCAATTCTGAATATATATATTTTTGTCGGATTCCCGTGGACGATCTTATACTTCTAACGGTGTGTGTAGTCTATTACAATACGTTTGCTGTCAAACGTAAGCTATTAAAGTGAAGTATCTAGCCGGAAGCTATCAAACTTTTCCCAGCACTCATCTCAAAATGACATATAATAGCTACTGCACCCGGCGAAACATGCTTTCAGGTGGTTGGTAATGGATCTGTTTGCAATTTTCGTAATAAATAATAATTGTCGAAAATACTCATCTAGAGTTGATTTGCTGGATGTGCCACAAACGTGGTGCAACTTTGATAGATAGACGTAAGTCATGGCGGCACAGCTTTTTGATCGGACGATATAATATTGGCCCAGGAAGGGAATAGAACAATAAGCATGTATCTCAGCACACGGCATTCTCGACATGCTCGGCGAACAAGAGATTGCTATCTGTGTTCTCAAAAAAATTTCACACCACATCAAACAGTACAAGATAATTATAAGGTTCAAGTATGGGTGCACACTCGGATCGGGGGAAAAAAGGAAAAGGACAAGAGCTCAATGGAATTGCTTCCAGTGCGCTGAGCAAACACACTTACAAGGTTCATAGATCTTCGAATTCGACAGACTCCAAATGTTTAAACCATGGCTTCCAATATTTAAAAACAAAACAAAAGCGGTCAGTAGTTTCCAATAATAAGAGCAAGACATCGTGATGTTCTTTAAATGAAATCTTCATCACTGGCTTTTTTCTCCAAATGAGTTCCCAAGTCGTTTTCTTGAGTATGATATATCTCAGTAGCTTTAATTGAGAGTTTCGTTAAAGTTTTTCAATTTATTTCACGAAAAACAATTCAACCGGTTTGATACAAGGGCATTTGTCAGTGAATAGCAAGCCAAAGAAATGTTTTCCAATGTGTTGAATAATGGGGTTTGGGGGAAGTTTAAATAAGAATTATATTGAGCACAAACTATCAAATACGGATTTTCAATGATGACATTATACTGTCCAAAATGTTAAATCAAATATACTAGTATCTACCCGCCACACATGGTGAAAATCTCATCTGACGGTCCTCACATCGGTCGTATCATTGCAAGTCAATGTATTTCATAGTTTCACGATAAATTATAATCGTCGTACACATGCACTATTCCACAGCTATGGCTTGGCAGAAGTCCCAGAAACAAATCTGCATCATTTCATAGTTTCATTTGGGAGGGAAATAACCCATGATAGCCCAAAATTACAAATGCTAGATTTTATAGGCAGGCGATATATGAGTTTACGGCTTTCTTGACATGTGGGACGAGGAACAGATTGCCATCTGTGTGTTCAATATGGATTCCAGGCCAAATCGAACAGAAGAAGCTAGTTATTGGGTTCATGAAAGGGAGGACATTGAGGTGAAAAAACAAAAAGCACACGAGGGCAATGAGATTGCTTCTAGGTCTGTACTGTATCTATAGACAATGCTCCCCGATCCTTTGGAGATAGTTCAATCGATATTGAATCGTCGTACTCGGTAGAGCCCTTGTGTCAAATATCACATCATGTAATTGAGCAAAACGTTTAAGCCGTATACAACGCATGGCTAGTTCCAGAGATCATGTATGTTGGAGAGTTACTCTATGACTTGGTAACGATCGCTACCGGGTGACATTCCCTGTGAAGCCATAAGGTTTAATCGTCCGACGTCGTTAACATTTTCCATCACTTGCATATCTTGCCAATTCAGTATAACTGTTCAAAATACGGAAGATCTATGATGCTTCTTGTTTAGGATTGACACTTTTCGCTAACCTGTTTACGATAATGCGATGTCTTGCTAGGATAATGACCTCTTCGGCAGTAAACTTCTAGCATTATGCATACCACATGCATGTCACAACATGAGCCGTGATATCGAACTGATTTCAGTGGAGCAATGAAGAGTGCGGTCTGAACATCGATCTCTGGAGAAGATCAATGAGAGGATGATGGGAATAGGGACCTCAAGATCGGAAACTCGATCATAACATGTACTGCTGCCAACAGTAACTCGTCGATAACCGTTCCCGAGAGACCCATCAATAAGTTTTAAAGAAAACCCACTGCGAGATGTGCTCATCATCGATGCGGTATGAGATAATCTTATATATACCACCAAACACAAACGTGGGACTGGAAAAAGCGCTTCTAAAATTACTGCTGCTGGAACGTGACTTGGAAAAATATTGCTCCATATGAGCGTAAATAGAAAAAAACCTAGATTACGCTAGTGTATCGTTGGATGCATTTGTACGACAAAGGAAGAATACTACTAAATGACATAATTCTGCAACTCGGATACATGAATCCTGGTATCAGTGATGGCATGGTTGAAGTTTCGAATGTCTAATAATGGGCCTTCTAAAGTTCCAAAATATGCCTCAAAATAAAGTTTTGGGATACATAATATCAAAAAATGTAATAACTGTTCGACAGTGAAACACACTTTACAGAACAAACAGTACATTAAAAGCGTCTTGTCCGTCATTCATAATTCAGCCGTCGTCCACTAAAGAATATTAGCGTCCATAAGAGAGAAGCGGTCAACAGTTTTCAGTGATGCCGGCAAGACATCATGCTGTTTTA
>JAVTVY010005175.1:0-37129 GCA_036873755.1 Hanleya hanleyi | reverse complement strand
TGCGAGATATGCTATCCCTTTCAAAGTTCTCAGAAGCGCCAAAGTGCATTAAATCAAGTCTAAAATTCCAAAATGTTCCGAGGGGCAACCCCCTCCCTGTCACACCCCCGTCTGCCCCCCCACTCCCCTATTCAAATCGCTCCGCGGCGCCTACATCCAGGAATCGTTTACAGCGAAAAGGGATGTGAGTTCTCATGGCAATAACTTTCTCAAACGGTAGACTTGGAGACACACCCGCCATTACATGTAACGGCTAGGGTCATAGTGAATACGAAAAGCGAAAGCTGTTGTGCTCGTGATGATGACATGTCCGTTTACATTTCGTCAAACGGTTTTAATTTCTACTAACACGAAAACGGAGCTGCAGCCAATCAGAAACACATGAAATTTGCAAATCGAAATTCCCACTGTCGCCTATCCAGTAACTAACCATTCAAATCGGTGATCGAGAAATGAACACAGAGCGCACTGGAGAGAAAAATACACTTTGATCTTGGCGTGGGTGATGCCTGTAATACATTCCAACAACAACGATTCAAATACGTACTGAGATTTCGTTAAATTCCACTCCGACTCAAAATGGCGCCTAAAAACACGCCGCCGAAACACACGTGACCCGAGTACGCGATTCACATTGGCTAGAATAGTTACACTGGAAGAGTTCAAAAACATGAAAACTGTGGGGTTCTAAAGTCCCAAAGCAGGATAACATGTAGACCTACAACAGTGTGCTAGATATACGACACCCCCCCCCCCTTTTTTTTTTAAATAAAGAAAAGAGACACCGGTCTCATAATGTTCCGTAGTAAGATCTAGAGCAAATACTTAATCCAATATTAGAACACACGCTTTCCAATAGGTGATAGTGAACTAGCAGTCCTATAAATGTTTGTTCTGTGCACATTGAAGATTGAGCTTGATCAGTGATACTGTGATAGAGTTCCAACGCAAAAGAATAAAATCGTAAAACTAAATGCACATGTATAAAGTATACGCGGTACACTTACTATTAACTTTCACACTTTGCTAAAAGTAGAGTTCAGATGTCGTATGGTACGGTACATGTACATGTGAGTGTAGGCAGAACAGCTACTGTTACATTTCACACTTCGCTAAGCCGAGTTACGATGTTGAGTGGTGCTATTTACTCAGCCATTTACACTTAAACTTAATTTCAAAGTTGGTTAACCACTTCACCTCACAAAACTCAACACAGTTCACAGATCTAGTCTATTAGGGGTTTTCACACTTCGCCCGGACCTTGTAGTATGAAATGTTGTGGGTGCCGTCTGTAGGTCTCCTCTCGGATGTGCTGGAGAAGAGGGGGAAGCCACTCTGATTCCCTGGATGAGGACAAATCTACACCCGCGAAACACGGCTCGAGGTCAGGTGTAATTTCAGGGGAAGGCTCTGCAGTTCTTAGTAGATGACGTCTGTTCCTCCGTAGAACACTGCCTGTTGCTGACTGGACTATATAAGACCTAGGACAGCCATGATGCTCAGTCACTATCGCAGTGTTCCACACACCAATACGAACACCATCGTTTTATCGTCTGTCATGTCTGTGTATCAAAATATATCGACAAAAAACCTGAGACGCCCATTCACTCCTGAATTAAAGATCAACGGCAGATCAACAGCTCGGCAGTTACCTCGAAGTCCGCACTGTCCTGAACAGTGTTGTGAATGATTAATTTATCCAATTGTATGGTCAAATATATAACCGTGCATATCTAGTGTTTGCTTATACAGTTGTGAATGAGTATCCAAGTGTTTGATCAAATATACACTAAATGTTCAGCCCTCCTACATTTTGGATTTTGAGGCATTCTCCCATATTTAACATACGATTTTGGTACTTGAGCTATTGCCAGAAATCGGCATTGTGAATCGGCGTTTCCTGTGGCTAATTTCAATCAGTACTACATGTGGCAAAATGTATATGTAAAAGATTTAAGTGTTTACCGTGTTACTTTATTCTCAGGTTGTATACTAAGTGTACATCTTTAACTGCTCACTAAAATCCCATATCTCTGAATTTCTCTGATTCAGTCTTAAAAGAAATAGATATATCTGATTATTTTTATATAGACTGTTATTTAGGGGGCTTATTATCATTTTTGTCTGCGGGTGGAAGGTAAAGAAATCCCTTAATCTGAAGAATTCTTTGAAATTATCCATGGGCATGCGCACTGAAGGACAGTGCACAAAGAATCCAGATAGAACTAATACAACGAGCTGTATAATTGAGGCATGTCTCATCACCGTCTGCGACTTATAAGACTATATTTATCGCATTTCTGTGTTGCGATTCACAAACGCGACACGCTACGCAAATGTCCGCTGCGCATCGCGAATCCCTAGATTAATCTATCGGCAGACGGCGGCGAGAACGTGACCCGAACGTTCGTTGCACTTCCTGTTTGAAAACTTCCTTCAAATGCGACTCTCGGCGGACAATTGCGTCGCACGTCGCATTATGTAAGTCATCGCTCATGTCTCCTGACTATTATTTTCAGAACAGAACATCCATTTTGTCACAAATTTGAGAATACTCCCTATTCTTTGCATAATAGTTCTTACTATCAAGCGTACACAGCATGTAGGTCTATTGTAGGCAGTCTATCGCAGGTGGCAGCAGAAACATAGTACATCAGTAGTAAATAAAGCGGAAATTTTGTCGTATTGAGGGTGAGGCTGATTACATCACGTGGCGTGACTTGACGTGCTGTTCCGACGTCGTCACGGATGACGTCAGATGACGTCACTTCCGGGTCTGGGGTCACTTCCGGGCAAAAGGTCATTTCGGCACAAAGTGATTAGCGCGACTTTTCGTCACTCGACATTTCGGCACCTTTCTATTACAGGCAAAATTATACTAAAAATTGAGATTCTCACATCTTATTTCAAATATGATTAACATATAAACAGACCATCCTAAGGGTTACCAAGTTGTAGATTCTACAAGCAAAATTTCGGCAACTTTTTTCGCATATGCAGTTGGTTTAGAAAGGCATGGTGTCATAAAGCAAAACCACAAGTATTGAGGTACATAATGTGATCTGTTTATATGCGCGGGTGGTTGGGTGGGTTCAGGTTACTGTTGCTTCATTGCATTTTGCTGAGAAGCAACAGGAACTTGACAATGTGATGTCTAGCACTGTAATATCACTGTCTTTATTGCACCATGTGAGCGTCCTGTCTGTGTCTTGTGCCCTGTCCTCAGTGTTTTATAGGGTGGATGGAGGGTGTCTGGTTCCATGCTGCTTCAAAGATTTCTTCTTTGGAGTATCAGGAACACAACTGGGCTGGGTGGTGCTTAGTTGGTTCGTCGTGATATAGCTGAAATATTGTTGAAAGCGACGTTAAATTCTATTCACTCACTCACTCTGTTTATATGCTAAATATATGTTACAAGAAGAATGTGAACATTTTTATTTTTAGCCTGATTTGGCCGGGAAAGAGAGTGCCGAAATGTCGCGTGCCGAAATGTCGTACTTTTCACTTGGTGCCGGTATGTCGCGCGCCGAGATATCGCGTGACGAAATGTCGCTTACTATAGCGTCGATTGGGTTTGCACCGTGGGAGTTTTTGTCCGCGGGTGCTTTGTCAGTCGGGGCTTTCCGCGGGGGTTTTCTCCCGAACCCACTGAATTCACCAAAACTTTTAATAATTAAGGCAGCCAGACTGAATCATGTAGCCACCTTTATATAGTTGTTCGATAATGATGGGATAGCTAAAATATAAATAAAGACGGTTAGTTATGGACTAAAAAAATCATATATTAGCATCAATCTTGGAATAAATGTTATCTCATTTGTGTGTCACTGACCCCGTTACGACTACTGTGATGCAATGTTCACACTAGAAAGATAAAAGAAACAAAAAACACACTGTGTTTGGTAAACACGAACTTGGGTCAGTTATCATCTCTCGTGTTTACAGATGTATTTAATTGTAGTCATGTTTCTACGCTAAACCTCAACAATACTCTCTCGTAATATATACAACCACATTTAGCAAAAAATATTCGTTCCAAGGGACAAGAATTACTGAAATAATAAGTGCAAAGATGACACTTTACATTAATTCTGCAAAAAAATACTGAAAGTAAGAAGCCTAATTTCGAAGAGAATCCAAAAATAAAATTTAACAAAATGCTATTCATATCTATATACTAGATTCTGCACTTTGATGTTTGATAGTATTCCGATAGAATATTCGATTTGCATGACTTTCATATTCAAACAATAAATATCCTTCATACGTAATATACAAATATATTCTCTGCAAATAATGGCAAGAGAGACGACTAATTAATAACGACAGAAACATTCGTACATGTCATCTTAACATATCAGACCGTGAAATCCATATTTAAGACAGTAACACAACGTGGCTGGATGGTCCTTTAAACTCATCATACTCATATTCCCTCGGTTTATTTATCCATAAAAGCAGAAGTTAAGTAAATTACAAATAACAATCTCGTGTTTCGATTATCGTTTTCTGTAGTTAATCATTTTCAAATGAATAACTTCCCACACTTTCCGATTGAGCTGAGGGGAGGTGACGGTGGAGCAGGGCTCGGGTATATTCTAGGTTTTAGATTTCTTTGACAGATCGCATTCTAAAAAGCCTTTCGCGATATAATAAAAGACATATTATTAGCAAATATAAAAACAATTAATATCACTCTATTATCTTTACCAACTCTCTACATTATTTAAATATATGAAATATCCGAAAATGTGATGCTACAAAACATTGGATTTGTGCGCCTGTATTCGCGACAGTTAAGTTCTGCTGTGTTTAACAAGAGTATGGAAACTCAATAAAATACAGCAGGAGACAATTGAGTTGTCCAGTTACCTTTATCAGCAAAATACAATAGAACGGTCGATTTCAGCTTCTACCGGTTAGGAAATCCGCTTTTGGTCACGTCAACCATACCAGAGGACGACAATTCCCCTATCGGTTAGACACAACGATAAGATGTAATTTCATCTTCCTGGCTGTAGAACTAAAGAATTCGTCGTGATGTCCAGGTTAGGATTAGCAAAATTTCGCGAGACAGGATTATGAACTACCAATAACATCAAACGTCGAGGCAGGGATGACCGAGAAGCTTATCGGGATTTCGGCTCATTCGGACCCATGTACGGCTGAGAATGACTTATAATATCTCCAGACTATCTCGAGATTACGATTCCAATGGCGTTTCACTTACCAACGTTAGTCCCTGAGCTACCGATTTTAAATAGATAAATAATAAGTCAAGGAAAGAACGAGATAACCCAAGGCCCGGAAGATCCAACATTGGTCGAGCGAATCAGACCAAACTCTGACTCATAGTGTAAAGCGGAATTAGATACGCTAGCTATATATATATAGCGAGCTCAATGATGAATATATTTACAAGCTTTCAAAAACTATACTGTCTTCATCGTCAGGTAGTGACTGATTACCTGTCTTACGTGAAGTCTGATCTACTGAGAGCAGTTCACACTATGTATAGTTCTGGCGCCAATTTGTGAATATATACCAAGTGGCTGAAGAAAACAAGTTATAGAGTAATTATGTACAGTAAACACGCCATGTTTAGCTGAGTAGAAGTAAAAACCGAACATATTTTGACTATATATATATATATATAGATTAAATGATCACAGTAAAAACTGCCTTTGTGTATGGTAAATATAGTATTAGAAAAAAGTCATGACTAACTCGGACTGATTAATATTCAGTTTTGAGCGTCATCTTCACACACAGTAGAATATAGATTAAATGATCACAGTAAAAACTGCCTTTGTGTATGGTAAATATAGTATTAGAAAAAAGTCATGACTAACTCGGACTGATTAATATTCAGTTTTGAGCGTCATCTCCACACACCGTAGAATATAGATTAAATGATCACAGTAAAAACTGCCTTTGTGTATGGTAAATATAGTATTAGAAAAAAGTCATGACTAACTCGGACTGATTAATATTCAGTTTTGAGCGTCATCTTCACACACAGTAGAATATAGATATATATTTATTCTGAGAATATAGATTATATATATATATATATATATATAGATAAATAACAGGAGCAACTTCGAACTGTGAAAGAAGGCCGTACCGATACAAAATCTATTGCATTGGTTACGACGCATAATCCGAATAACCCGAACGCATTTAACATCATTAAAGAGACATTACCCATGCTCAACGGCAGTCAACGAATCAAAGACAGTATGAAAGACAAGGACCGAACCTTAAAAAATTATTAACGAGGGCGCGTTTTACTTTAGAAGAAGAGGAGGTTCATGGAGTGAAGAAATGCGGATCAAACAGATGCGGGACTTGTGCTTATATACTAGAAGGCAGGCAATTTAAATTCAAGGGAGCAAATAAGGTCTTTGAGGTGCAATATAATATGACCTGCAAAGTAACCAATGTGATATATGTCATAACATGCGCTGGTTGTGGTGAAAATTATGTGGGACAAACTGGAGATATTCTGAGAAATCGAGTGACTGTACATAAACAACAGATACGAGACCCTGAAACTCGACAGATTGGTCTAAGTAGACATATTGACGAATGTGGAGCTGGGAAATTTACCATATTTCCATTTTACAAAGTATTGAAAAATGACAAAGACTTCAGAATACAGAAGGAAACATTATTTCGAAAGAAATATAATTGCGTCTTAAATGAATTACCAAATTGATATATTTATTGTGTAGTTCACGTCTAGTCAAACTGTTATTGCAAAATGTGTATTATGACGTTAAACGTAAAAGAGCGGACAGTCAAAATTATGACGTCACGCTTTAATTCAAACATAGCATGACGCTACGCGTCATGGCTCAACGTTGGAAAAATATTCTATTCGATATGACGTCAGTGTATGACGTAGCGCTGTAAATTTGGAATATATCGTAGAATAGAATAGAATAGAATAGTTTATTCAGCTGATCACAGCGCCCTCTAGAGGCATACAATCACAGTCTCCCCCCCCCCGTCATTGACATTGATTATTCCCGGAAACAACAATTCATTTAACAATGTTAATAACATACGGAAACAGGGTGAATAAGTGTCTTCTGGCCATAATTTCAGTTCACATGCGGGAAGCGATCGCCCGAGATGGCTCAATTCCACTCTCCTATTGACGACCGCTACCTGCAGTGGTCCGAAATCTCACCAAGCCCGGTCAGGCCGCCAGGTTGAGTGGAAAATCGGGTCCATTCTCGACCTCCACCTGATAACTAGCCCAGCCAAGTGTGGGTGACCAGGAGACACTTACAATAGAAACCTTAATGCATGGATGAAAATGATCCATAATGAATATATGATAAACTGTTTCATGAAAAAACTCTAGCTGGCTACTGCCGCAAATTCAAAATTTCAGCAATTAATTTTGCTACATTAAAACAAATGGACTCATTTTCACACGTCATTAACCAAATGAATTTCTCATCCACAGATAGACTATTAAAGTGAACAGATGAGCCCTTAGCCAGTGTCAACAACTCAACTCGCTGATTATTAAATTGAGGGCATTCTAATAGAACATGTATTTCGTCTTCAATACTTGGACAGAAGTCGCAAGTCCGATCAAGAACTGAAATACCTGTGTATCTCCCCTTTTCTATATTTAGTTTGTGAGCACTTAATCTAAACTTGGCTAGTGCCTGACGATATTTGAATACTTGTATATTTAGCAAATATGGCTCCATGCAAAAAATATTTTTGAATAATTGATAAGTGCGTAGTTTATTTCCAGAGTTTAATAAGTGAAAATCTTGCCTATTCCTCAAACTAGAGTTTTGGAAATTAATTATATGTGTTCTTTTTTTCCCATTCATCTGAATATGTATTAAAAATAGCATGATGTAACTTCTTGACTGCAGAGTTAAGGGACCCACAGTAAGTTCTTGGGGATAAATGGCTTAGTTTAAGTTGACCAAGTAGAGTTTCTAAACCAGTATACCAAGAATCTATGCCTTCGTCATATAGCTGGCGAGACAGTAAATATGCCCCTTTTGCCAAACTATTGTCATCTAGGTGTGTACAATACTTATACATTGTGATTAAAAGATCCATTGTTATTGGAGTTCGACCCAGATCGCCTCTAGCTGCGTCATTGCTAGTTTTAGAGTGTACGCCAAGGGCATACTTGCAGAACTTAAGGTGTAATTTTTCAGCAGGCATATTTTCTAACTGTTTAAAAAGATATGATAAGCCTTTAGATTGGCAACTTTTGCTATTGACGGATGATCCCCAAATTTCTCCACCATACAAAAGGATATTTTTAACAGTGTGGTCAAAGATATGAAATAATGTTGACACACTTGGTTGGTTGACTAGAATGTGTGCTATTCTAAGATAGTGTTATCCCAAAATAACGAAAATACTGTTATACGATAACTTTCTGAATGAAAAAAAATATATATCTATTCAGGTTTGGGAGCTGTGTCATTACGATCATCAGAGGGGTACTGTATGTTCGCTTTCAAGACTATCGGTCTGCTACCTCCTATTTTAGTGGGAGGCCCGTTGGCCGAGTGGTTTAGATCGCCGACATACAGTGCTGGCGATTAGATGCCTGACCCTGGAGTCACTGGTTCGAATCCCTCACGGGACTTGGCCAAATTTTTAGCACTAGAAGTTGTGCTATTCTACGATAGTGTTATCCCAAAATAACGAAAATACTGATATTTTGATTATTTCATTCAAATTTCAATTCTACTTCTGGTATATGTGCATGTATAAAATACATACAGAATGTATCTCATTACATTCTTAACCAAAGATCAATACCTGGGTGATATTACAACAATACCATGGTGTTATATATTGTTATGATTGGCTTAACTTCAGCTGTTGAACGTATTTCTAATTTGAGGACAATGGGCAATAAGACTAAATACATTTCCATAACTTCATTTATTTTCACAATAAGCAACATAATCGAGATTAGCAAGTGAAGTTTTGCAACACAATATAATACGCATCATGGGTCTCCTTCAGTTTAGTGTAGACATATATACCCTTGAATATCTGTTACCATGATTCAGTCATAATATTGTCTGTATTATATTGATGTCGACAAGGAATAAACATAATTATTTGATAGTATTATTAATTGTATGTTGTTTATGATTAGCATTAACTTTTTACACGCTGGAATCCAGCCATTTGCTCCATATTACATTCAACATTCAATATGAATGTGATACATGTACAAGTTCATGGTAATTGATACATTATGGTGAAGGTGACCTGTATCACCAGTATACAAAATGATTCCGAGCGCATTGAATCTTCATCACATGATGCTGAGACAGATCAGAACGGAGTGACGGTAAAATCAGGTGTGTTTTGTAGAGGATTCTGTCAATGAGGATGCTATACTGTACACATACAAAATATGAAGTGCTGATGTGTAGGGCCTATAGCACAAAATCACAAGCAAGTTGGTAAAACTAGGCACACAGGGTCTCATTTCTGCCGCTAACGTGTTGATTTTGGTGGGGGTGTCCTCTCAGGGGGAGGTGCGGGTGGGAGGGAGCCTAATGTCTAAAGCAGTATTCCAGGTTTTCCATCAATAAACTCTATTCCATACCCCACTATTTCAAGCACGTGAAATCAGACAAAATTTATTTGCGGGGAATGTCACTTCCACATTCCTAGCTGGACATGCTAGTGGGGAACCCTCAATCCCAGGTTAATTACCATTGGTGCAGCTAACGTCCAACAAATACAAAATTGAGCTTGGCATCCGGCCCTATGTTATTCAGTGATGTATTCCCCTACGGACGCTATTGACTCGACGGAGGTCCTTGCGCTCATCCAGCGCTTGTTGGTTTTATTTTCAGTATAATTATATAAAGGATGTGTGATGTTTACATACGACAAACTCCTTTGTGTGTGGCGGTAATGAAGCTGGGGGGGGGGAGGGGTTTTGTTTTGTTTTTTTCTTTCAATCCAAAACCTGCAAAAACATATTTTGCTCGAAGAATATGCACTGAAATATCAGCCTGGAAACAATTACGATGGTCAGTTGCATAAAAATGAGTTTACATTTCATCAAAATGTGGTCCACGGCATATTTTTGTATTTCTGGGGCATTTATAAGGAGAATTTTCCCTTGTAACAAAAATATGTCACCTCAGAATAAAATTATATTTTCGCAAAGATATTTGGAAGATTGCTCATTTGAAAGTATCAAGTCTGATTTTTGTTTGAGGTGTCATATTCCCTATAAATGCTTCAAAAATACAGCCTTGCCCAGGGAGCATATTTTCATGAATCAAAAATTCAGTTATATTCAGCCCCCCATACGACCCATTCGGACCAATAGTGGGTCATCTGGACCCCAAAACGTACGTTCCCATGAAATTTTAGCACTGCGTATGCGTGCCATAGCCCTTCCACAAACCACCAGTCCAGTCGAAGGCTCCTCCACGAGTGCTAAACTTTGACACCCCATTCGGACCAATAGTGTTCGATCTCGAGGCTAAAACGGACATTCCCATGTCCTTTTCCCACAATTCCCGGTCTACGCCAGCGCGCGCATCTTAGCCTCTACTTCCACACCCAAAATGCCCGAATTCGCTGCTGCTCCTATTGATGACGTCACTGATGAAATGGACATCCCTTTAGTCGTTGTCTACACCCCAAGAGCTTCAAAATGAGACCCTACATGACCTATTTGGATACAATATAGGCCCTCAATCTCTCAAATGCGCCCTAGCGCTTCTCCAAAATGTCCACTGGTAGATGTTCTCTTTAGGTCCACATGTTGATAGTGAAAGTCTGCTCCGTACACACATGTAACTAATATTATGGTGTTTGACACTGAACATTGGACTTTACCTCCATTTTGGCATTTATGTATTTCAGCATGCCTTTATTACATATCATCTCGAACTAGAATATTTCGTTGTTAAACAATCCATAACAAAATGAATATGAGAAAGCCAGAACGCGCACTATGCAAACCTCATTTCTATGGCTTTTCATTATTAAGCGTTATTTTGTGTTCCTGTAGGCGTATTATCTTCGAACATCTACATGGAGCATGTTTATGGTTTTCATAAGCATGTGTCTTATTCTGGTTCCATTTCTGTGAACAGCTATAATATGGACAGAGTCAACACTTATATGGTTTTTCATCAGTCTGGTTTCTTTCATGTTTCTATGAGTTCCATTTGTGTGAACAGCTATATGGACAGAGTGAGCATTTTATGGCTTTTCACCAGTATGTGTCCTTTCAGATACCTTTAGGTTCCATTTCTGCGAACAGTTATATGGACAGAGTGAGCAGTTATGGCTTTTCATCAGCATGTGCCCTTCCATAATTCTTCAAGCTCCCTTTTTGTGAACAGCTATATGGACAGAGTAAGCATTTATATGGCTATTCACCAGTATGTGTTCTTTCATGTTTCTTCAGATTCCTTTTCCGTGAAGAGCTATATGGAGAGAGTGAGCATTTGTATGGCTTATCACCAGTGTGTGTCCGTTCATGTTCCTCTAGACTGCATTTCTGTGAACAGCTATATGGACAGAGTGAGCATTTAAATGGCTTCTCACCAGTATGTGTTCTTTCATGAGTCTTCAGGTTCCCTTTCTGTGAACAGCTATATAGACAGAGTGAGCATTTATATGGCTTTTCACCAGTATGTGTCCTTTCATGAGCCTTCAGACTCCCTTTCTGTGAACAGCTATATGGACAGAGTGAGCACTTATATGGCTTTTCACCAGTATGTGTCCGTGCATGTTCCTTTAGGCTCCCTTTTTGTGAACAGCTATATGGGCAGAGTGAACATTTGTATGGCTTTTCACCAGTATGTGTCCATTCATGATTCTTCAGGTTCCCTTTTTGTGAACAGCTATATGGACAGAGTGAGCATTTATATGGCTTTTCACCAGTATGTGTTCTTTCATGTTTCTTCAGATTCCTTTTCTGTGAAGAGCTATATGGACAGAGTGAGCATTTGTATGGCTTATCACCAGTGTGTGTCCGTTCATGTTCCTCTAGACTGCATTTCTGTGAACAGCTATATGGACAGAGTGAGCATTTAAATGGCTTCTCACCAGTATGTGTTCTTTCATGAGTCTTCAGGTTCCCTTTCTGTGAACAGCTATATAGACAGAATGAGCATTTATATGGCTTTTCACCAGTATGTATCCTTTCATGATCCGTCAGCCTCCATTTATGTGAAGAGCTATATGGGCAGAGTGAGCATTTATATGGCTTTTCACCAGTATGTGTCCTTTCGTGTACCTTTAGGGTCCCTTTCTGTGAACAGCTATATGGACAGAGTGAGCATTTGTATGGCTTATCACCAGTGTGTGTCCTTTCATGTTTCTTTAGGGTCTCTTTCCGTGAACAGCTATATGGACAGAGTGAGCATTTAAATGGCTTTTCACCAGTATGTGTCCTTTCATGATCCTTCACATACCATTTCTGTGAACAGGTATATGGACAGAGTGAGCATTTGTATGGCTTTTCACCTGTATGTGTCCTTTCATGTTTCCTTAGGTTTACTTTTTGTGAACAGCTATATGGACATAGTGAGCATTTGTATGGCTTTTCACCAGTATGTGTCCATTCATGTTTCCTTAGGTTTACTTTTTGTGAACAGCTATATAGACAGAGTGAGCATTTGTATGGTTTTTCACCATTATGCGTTCTTTCGTGATCCTCTCGGTTTACTTTACCTGAACAACCTTGTGGACAGAGTGAGCATTTGTATGGTTTTTCACCAGTGTGTGTTATTTCATGATTTCTCATTTCTCCTTTCTGTGAAAAGCTATTGAGACAGAGCGAACATTTGTATGGCTTTTCACAAGTATGAACTCTGTCAGCTGTCGTTCTTTCTGTATTGTCCATTTCTGGATTCCAAAATCTCAAAGATTCGTCGGGCAGGTTTGTCGTCTCTGCTGTATTAACTTTTATCATGTACATGGCCACAGGAAAAGGTCTTTCAGAGGGGAAATCATCGAAACGTGACTGCTCGTCATCAGAACACTTCTTGACAAAAGACTAAATCAAACAGGAAACATAATCAGCCTGATTTATATATAAAAACTTCTTTCCACTTCAATACGGTCAGTTATTAATTATATCTTCGAAAATCTGCTTGCAAAATCACATGGATTTTGTGAATTTAATATAAACTTGTAGCATACTCCACCATGAGTCTTTAGAACCGTATCCAAAAGCTGTTGTTACAAGTGATTAAAACCAGATCTCAAGACAAGCTGAGGAGATAGCAGGTCCTCCGCCGAGTAGCCTGTTTGAGAACATACAGCATTTATGCTTCAAATACCTCCTTAAATGTAACTCGGAAAGTGGATATCTGTATGTGGAAAGGGACATTTATCTGGAATTGTTGAGACAAGTTGAGGAGGTTTGGGAAGCAGTGATGGATAGCGTTACACTGGAATGCAAGTCTGCAGTTGTTTATGGAATTTTGGATGATGAAGATTATAAATCGATGGGTGGTATAGATCTCAAGATGTCGCGTTCACAACACAGATGGATACAATATGGGTGAGTGAAATCCAAGACGGCCAATGGCAGTCATATTGGATTATATACTACTTCAATGAAAATCAACACCAATGGCCGCCTACTGATGCGAAACAATTTCTCAAGTTTGAAGTCAACTGGACAAGTTGTTCAATGTCCAAGATGGTCAATGGCAGCCATCTTGGATTACATACCACGAAGCACCTTATCAAGTTTGAAGTCATTTGGACAAATTGATCTCAAGATACCGCGGTCACAAGATGCAGGACAGACAGAATCCAAGATGGCCAATTGCAGCCATCTTGGATTACATGCTACCTGAATAAAAATCAACATCAATGGCCGTCTAACTAATGTGAAGCGCCTTCTCAAGTTTGAAGTCAATTTGTTGAGTTTTTCTCAAGATATCAGGATGGACGGAATCCAAGATGGTCAATAACAGCCATCTTGAATGACATGCTACTTCAATGAAAATCAATACAAAATGGCCGTCTAACTGATGTGAAGCACCTTCTCAAGTTTGAAGTCAATTGGACGAACTGTTCTGGAGATATCACGTTCACAAGATGTGGGACGGACGGGCGGATGGAAGAACGGAAGGCCGGACGGACGGCTAGTATCTTCGTGGCGAAGGACAATAACGCTCCCCGTCTCGCATGTCGATGATTTTACATGTTTAAGATCCGGGCACAAGAACCGGGTTTCTGTGTTGAAAGACCTAGCTGACGGCAGACCAAGGTCAAACGTCTGGCTCGTTTCACTGTGCGGTGAGAGTACAACAAGTGTGCGGTTTTTGCAAAAGTCATCTCCTATATTTTATCTTGATTCATCGAATCAATATTTTATTCTCTACAAACCGTGATGATATTCTGTTAAGATTAATAGAATTTAGGTATATCGATCAATTCCAGTAGATATTTCTCTCTTCACGAGGTCAACCTATCATTCCCACGTAGTTGTGACCTAAGCTTGACGTTTTAGACATACATTGGTCAGTACTCGGAACATGGAAATGAGGGTGTTGAAGCCAGATCTGCACAAGTGACAAGTAGAATGGGGAGCGAATTTTGTAGATCTGGTTTTAATCTAATCAACAACTGTGTTTCACGGCTTACCGGTAATTGTTCACATGGATCATGCTCAACACCACCTTCTTGTTCTCGAACCGCATACTGGTGTGTTGGTTCTGTCTTCACTGTTACATCGCCCGCTTCCATAGATTCGTTTGCAGAATGCCGGTACGTTATCCCATCATCTTGCATCAATGATCCTGTCGCTTGAACAAGCGATTCCAGTTTTACTGACAAGTCTTCCATTGCCCTCTCAATTATGGCCGACAATTTAGTCCCACTGAAATAAAAAACACAACAATCATCTTTTATTGGTGGCTTAAAGGAGAAATATTCGGTAATTCAGTTTAAACGTCACATCTCAACTACTAGATTATTTTACCTAAGAATAAGGTCATCGAAAACTATGAAGCCAGAAAAGGGATATGGTGAAAAATAAATCAAAATATCATTGACCGCACGTTAACAACCTGGACTCCGCGTTAATCAGCCAATGAAATATAGCCACATAATCTTCGACGATTACAGCTCTTTAGAGGAAGAATGTGCGACCATCGTGACACTGTTTAATACTTCAGTGTTGGATTGAAATATCGTAATATATTCCCAGAGCTACTAAACGAAACACGGAAGTACTCTTTTTTGTTTATATATATATTTTTATTTATATCTTTTTATTTACAATCGGCATAATAAGTTGTCTATATTATTTAAAGTGCCAGTCCGTATGTCTGTCTGTCAGAGATAGCGTCCGCTGACACAGTCTTGAGCCACCAAGCTTGGTACACATATACTGCACCTACAGGATGGTGCCCTGCAAGCCTCAGATTCGACATTCAGTATCTCGCCATCATGCAAATTGCGTTTTCCCTATGTTGTGAGTATATAAATACGACTGAGCCACCAAACTTGGAGAACAAATGCTACGCGACAATACCCACATGATGGTACCACATAAGCGTCAGATTCGACAATCAGTAGCTAGCCATCGTCCAAATTGTTTTTCTCTGTGTAAGTGGTTTAAAACCGCCAAACTTGAAACAAATAATACGAGACATTGCCTACATGATGATATCATATAAGCGTTAGATTCGACATTCAGTAGCTAGCCTGAAATGTCCGTATTTATGTCTCTCACAGATAGCGTCCGTTGACACTCCGTCTTCACCACGTCCAGGTTTCTATTTGTGAGCTAAAGGCGAACCCTTGACCAACTTGCATAGCAAACCGCGTTAGTAGTAGGGAAAGGGCATTTAAAGTTTCATTGGCCTACTTATTTTAAGGGGGAACTTTGTGAGGGGTATGTGACAGAGCTCTTGGTGGGAACTTTTCAACATCCGGAAAGTACACATAAACTGAGGACGTCATCACGATTACTCTTCCGCGGTGATGCGGTCTGGTGGTAATGTGGTCGTGGGAAAAAGCTTCCGCGGAGAAAACGTAGTACCCAGACTTCAAATACGCTGCATGGTCCGATTGGGTCGAGTGAAGTATCGAAGTGAAGCATTCGTGAAGGGGCATCCAGTCATGGGTGGGTGTATGTAAAATTAGAATGTTTTCCCGAAACTGTAAGAAGCGGAACACGGACTCGTACAATATACAATACACGGGGAAATACCTGTATGGGTATAGATCCATACTGGCTATATGGGGGAGGGGTGGTCAATTTTTTTGTGAGTGTTACTATGGGTTGTGGGGTCTCCTTTTTCTCGTCTTGCCGAGAAAAACACAATGGGAGGGGTCCCAGAACGAATCGTTGAAATTTTTGGGAAAAGTCACCGAGGTCTGTATATAGCCCCATAGGTTGGATATGGGGGGTATAGGTCCAACCTGGGAAATTCACACACGTTCATTGTGATATGGGTTGCTTGAATTTGTTTTTCACGTCTCGTCATTTAGAAC
Organism: Hanleya hanleyi; assembly: GCA_036873755.1. Lineage (NCBI taxonomy): Eukaryota > Metazoa > Mollusca > Polyplacophora > Lepidopleurida > Hanleyidae > Hanleya > Hanleya hanleyi. Next base: position 20,620 of record JAVTVY010005175.1, on the reverse strand, counting down.
ACGATGGGAAGGGTCCCGGAGCGAAACGGTGATTTTTTTGGAAAAAGTTCACCGAGGCCTTGGTAGGCCCAGAGGCCTATACTGCATGGCTATTTGGGTATAGGCCCATACGGGATGGCCGTTTTGGGGCCTAGGTGAGCCCCCAATGATCCTATAGTGTCGCATTAGGTCTTATTTTGAAGCTCTCGTGGAGGAGCATCCCACTGGTTCGTCCGTTTTCAATAGTCTGCGCATGCGCAGTCTGGCCGCAGCATAGAAAGCAGGCATTTTGGGGGTATATGTGGGTGCGTGTTTGGGATAGAGATGGACCGCTATGGGTCCGAATGGGTCGTGAAAGGTGTCAACGTGAAGTTTGTGTGGGGTAGAGTTAGAATGGCCTATTTTTAAATGCAAGTCGCGTCAATCTGCGTATGCGCAGTTGGTTGTAGTAAGTGGCCATTTTGGGGGTGCGTGGAGGTGTGTTTGGGGTAGAGAGGGACCATCCTTGGTCCGAATGCGTCCTGGGAGGTGTCATTTTGTAGCTCTCGGGGTGTACATCTCCACTCTAGGGATGTTCTCTTCATCTGTGACGTCATCGGTCGCGTCTTCAGTACGAGTAGTCGCGAAAGTGGGCATTTTAGGGAAGTGCAGGAAGGTATTTTGGGTAGAGAGGGACCATCCTTGGTCCGATTGTGTGGTGGGAGAGGTCATTTTGTAGCTCTCTGGGTATAGACCCCGATTTGAGGGATGTTCGCGTCATCGGTGACGTCATCAGTACGGGTAGTAGCGAATGGCGGCATTTTAGGGAAGTGCAGGGATGTATAAGGGATAGAGAGGGACCATCCTTGGTCCGATTGTGGCGTGGAAGGTGCAATTTTGTAGCTCTCGGGGTGTAGACCCCGATTTGAGGGATGTTCGCGCCATCTGTGACGTCATCAGTACGAGTAGTAGCGAAAGGGGGCATTTTAGGGAAGTGCAGGGAGGTATATGGGGTAGAGAGGGACCATCCTTGGTCAGATTGTGTCGTGGGAGGTGTCATTTTGTAGCTCTCGGGGTGTAGATCCCAATTTGAGGGATGTTCGCGTCATCTGTGACGTCATCAGTAGGATCAGTAGCGAAAGTGGAAAATTTGGGGCAGTGAAGGAAGGTATTTGGGGTATAGAAGGACCATCCTTGGTGCGAATGCGTCTTGAGAGGTGTCATGTAGCTCTCGGGGTATAGACCCCGATTTGAGGGATGTTCGCGTCATCTGTGATGGAATCTTCCCATCGGATGAATGTATTCACCCATGCACTGATAAATACTCAGAATGCGCAAACAACTATTTGAGGATATGTTGCCTCAACGGTATCCTGGCCTCCCTGGCGACGATTAGAACAAACGGTTCAGAGCGAACATGGCCGAAGATGAAACTTCCTGAATTGGCGACTTCTGATTGAACAAGAACAGCCGATAATACATCTAACGGACAGGAACGAATATGACAAATGCATATGGCGGCCTCTGATTGGACAAAAGACTACTTATATTGTAAACATACCCACGTGGCTCCCCCAGCTTAGGTATGATGTAACATTGGGGAAAATAAAATTGTTCTTTCACCGGTCAACATGCGACATTTTAAAGAGTACATGTTCATTGAGAGAGAGAGAGAGAGAGAGAGAGAGAGAGAGAGAGAGAGAGAGAGAGAGAATTAAGGTTTAAGGCAATATTCCAGCTATATAGCGACATGGACAGAGAGTATGCACATGGATTTGAACAGAGTATGTATACATGGACCTGAACAATGTAGAATGACATGCACAGAGTACATGTAGATGGAAAAGGAACATAAATATTGACAGTATTATGTACATGAACAGAGTACATGTACAGGCACATAGTACATGTGTATGGATATGCTCAGAATACATGGACATGCGCAGAGTACATGTACTCTGCGCTTGGTGGCGTACCCTATGCCCTACCCTATGCCCTACGGGCTATAGGGTACAGGGTGCACCACAGGAGCGTGCGCCTGCATACAGCGACGCACACATGCATACACAAAGACACACGCACACACATACAGACACGCACACACACGCATAAACACACACACATGCATGCACGCAAACACACCCGCATAAACACACATGCACATGCACGCACACACACACAGACGCATGCACACACGCACAGACGCAGACGGATACACAAACCCACGCATACACCTAGACAAACAGACGCATACACACAGACGCATACACACACGCACACCGACGTATACGCATACACACGTACACACACAAACATACACACATTGCGCCACAAGGTCAATAGGGCCCGAAATACGCTTTTATACTACTAATCCATCCTTCACTGCCCCAAAATGCCCGCTTTCGCTACTACTCGTACTGATTACGTCACCGAGACGTCACAGATGACGCGGACATCCTTCAAATCGGGGTCTATACCCCGAGAGCTACAAAATGACACATCCCAAGACGCAATCGGATCAAATACCTTCCTTCACTGCCCCAAAATGTCCACTTTCGCTACGACTCCTACTGATGACGTCACAGGTGACGCGAACATCCCTCAAATCGGGGTCTATACCCCGAGACCAACAACATGACATATCCCAGGATGCATTCGGACCAAGGGTGGTCCTTCTATACCCCAAATAGCTTCCTTCACTGCCCCAAATTGTCCACTTTCGATACTACTCCTACTGATGACGTCACCGAAGACGCGAACATCCCACAAATCGGGGTCTACATCCCGAAAGCTACAAAATGACAGCTCCCACGACCCATTCGCAGTCATAGCGGTCCATCTCTATCCCAAACACACACCCACATACCCCTCAAAATGCCTGCTTTCTACACTACGGCCAAACTGCGCATTCGCAGACTATTGGAAACGGACGAACCATTAGTCCAGTGGGATGTTCTTCCACAAAAGCTTCAAAATAAGACCTCATACGACACGATATGATCATTAGGGGCTCACCTAGTCCCCAAAACGTCCACCCCGTATGGGCCCATATCCCCATAGCCATGCAGTATAGGCCTATCCAGGCCTTTGAACTTTTCCCGAAAATTTCACCGTTTCGCTCCGGGACCCTTCCTATCGTGCTATAAATGACAAGACGTGAAAAATAAATCCAAACAACCCATATCACAATGAACTTGTGAGTTTCCCAGGATGGATCCATACCCCCCATAGCCAGCCTATAGGCCTATACAGACCTCGGTGACTTTTTCAAAAAAAATTAACGATTCGCTCCGGGACCTCACCCATAGTGTTTTTCTAGGCGGGAAGAAGAAAAACGAGACCCACAGCCCATAATAACGCCCACAAAAAAAAATGACCACCCCCCCCCCCTATAGCCAGTATCGGACTATATGGGCTATATGCTACTTTTCGAAAAATTTCACCGTTGCGCTCTGAGACCCTTCCCATCGTGTTCTAAATGACGAGACGTGAAAAACAAATCCAAGCATCCCATATCACAATGAACGTATGTGAATTTCCCAGTTTGGACCTATACACCCCATATCCAGTCTATGGGGCTATATACAGATCTCGGTGACATTTCCCAAAAATTTCACCGATTCGTTCCCATTGTGTTTTATTGGCGAGACGAGAAAAACGAGACCCCACAACCCATAGTAACACTCACAAATTTTTTTACCACCCCTCCCCCATATAGCCAGTATGGAGCTATATCCATACAGGCATTTCCCTGTGTATTGTATATTGTACGAGTCCGTGTTACGCTTTTTATAGTTTCAGGAAAAAAAATACTAATTTTACATACACCCCCCCCCCTCATGACTGGCGGCCCCTTCACGAATGCTTCACGTTGATACATCACTCGTCCCAATCGGACCATGCAGCGTATTTGAAGTCTGGGGACTACTTTTTCTCCGCGGAAGCTTTTCCCCGCGAACGCATTACCACCAGACCGCATCACCGCGGAAGAATAATCGTGATGACCTCATCAGTTCATGTGTACTTTCAGGATGTTGAAAAGTCCCCACCAAGAGCTCTGCCACATACCCCACACGTAGAGAGCCTCACGAAGTTCCCCATTAAATTTTACCCGGGGGAACAAGTAATTAGGTCAATGAAGCTTTAAATGCCCTTTCCCTACTACTCGCGTTTGCCCCACATTCCAGTGACGTGACCTAGAAAAACTGTGCTGATGGCAAAATACGTTTGGGTTTTACTTTCGCTGCTAAACTATTCGCTGATACCGAATGTGAAATATTTAATCCGAGCACATATAACAATAAAATATTAATGGATAGACCAGTGAAATTTTATAGAAATCCGTGCGTTTCAATCCAATTCAGATTCTTCATTAGAAAGGTGAGGTTGGACACAATGACATCGCGGAACGCCGTTGAAATTTCGGTGTTTCCTACATTTGTCTGGCTTGCTGGACGTTTGATGGTAGATGAATGAGTTTATTTTCTCTTCAAATAGATTTTGTTTTAAACTATGTTTCCTTTATATTTATTAATGTTCATGGTTGTTGAAAAGTTTCATGTTCATCTGCCACTGGGTATCGCAGAAGCTATGGTGTTTTCGAATCTGTTGTCACGGTCGCCATGGTCGCGGTACTTAAGTGATCTGATTGGTCAATATGTGCAGGATGTTGCCTTTGCTGATTGGCTGACATCTCCCGCTGTGTTGTCATTGATCGCGACACATTGCCGAAGCGTACCAGGGGCTATATCTAGGATAGGTTTAAGCGAGGATGTTGACACCCTTGCATGTGGTTTAGAGCCACCAAACTTGGTACACATATACTACACCAACAGCATGGTACCATGAAAGCGTCAGATTCGACAATCAGTAGCTAGCCATCGTCCAAATTGTTTTCCCCTATGTTCTGAGCATATAATTACGACTGAGCCACAATACCTACATGTACAGAAGTTACCATATGCTCGTCAGATTCGACAATCAGTAGCTAACCGTCGTCCACATTGCTTTCCCTGTATTCTGCCATTACGAGTGGTTTTAGGCCACCAAGCTTGCTACACGTATACTACGAGGCAATGCCTATATTTTACATGATGGTACCATACAGATTAGACCGCCAGTATCTCGCCATCGTCCAAATTGTTTTTTCTTATGTTCGGAGTATAAAAATACGACTGACCATATGGAACCATTTGATAGTGTAAAGTACAGTGCCTGTACGTAGTATACACGTATACTACGAGGCAATGCCCATATGATGGTACCATATGAACGTCACATTCAGCATTCAGTGGCTAGCCGTTGTCCAAATTGTTTTTTCCTTATGTTCTGAGCATATAAATACGAGTGAGTCACCAAACTTGGTAAACATAAATACTACGCGACAGTACTTACATGGTGGTACCATATCAGCGTCAGATTCGACAGCCAGTATCTCGCCATCGTCCAAATTGTTTTTTCTTATGTTCGGAGTATAAAATACGACTGACCATATTGAACCCTTTGATAGTGTAAAGTACAGTGGCTGTACGTAGTATATACATACTAGCTAAATACTAAGCATCAGGTCCAACATTCAGTAGCATGCCATTGTCCATGAATAATTACTGTGTCTATTTTCATGAATATCGTGTTTTCTATTAAAACGTCGCATACCGGTACATTGCACAACGTCAGATATATCCTACACAGAAAAGCTCTTGTTTGACATTTGGGCTACATTACCACCCCATTTTCCCCATCAAGTAAGGCTTTAGTAAAAGCTGACCTGGCTCAACTGCTAACAGCTTTAAACCCCATAGGGGCCCAAAAACAATGGTCATTTCATTAAGAATAACATAGTTCTCTGTATCTTGTGTGAAATATATTTCTGTTGATTGCCAAGATGATTTGATGTCACAATATACAAATCCGAGCCTTTCTGTTTCAGTTTTACAGAGAGAACATAACAGACACCATGTTATTTTCGATTATTAATAAACTATTACTGTGGAGAAATCTGTGTAGAATTTTAAATTGCAAATTCCATCGAACGGTGTCTTGTGTTGGGTACAAGAGTTGACAATCATAAAGTTACATTTCCACCTAATGTCTACTCTGGACAAACTTCTCTCTCACTATTGTTCAGAGATTGGGACCAGCCCAGTGGAAACCATCCTGAAAACCTCTACAACATTTGTAACATTTCATTAAGGAACACAGCACAGGAGGATATATGGGAGAGGTGCGGTTCTCTTTCATAATCGTTGTCTTCCATTCATTCAGGATGTTCCTAAGTAATCTCAAATAATCCAAAAATGTGCCTTTTAAACTTAATTTAATTTTACTTCGTTAAAGTTACACAACTCTCGTTGTTCATTTAAAAGATCTTCAAAGTGATTCAAACCTTTGCTGGACCACTGTTGGATAAAAAGGATTGACTTCATAAAATGTTAATTTAACCAGATATATTCCCACTAAAGGGATTATCATCAGTAAATTTAATTTTTCTATCAAAGATTTGCCATGCAGAAAGTACTCCAGATTTTTCAGATTTTCTATCTCCTTTCTAAAATTTCCCCGCCAGTGAAAACATTGTATCCAGAGCGGTATGGTACCATAGTGTTGACTACATCTTCACCGTAACGGTACCAAAGCTGTACCAGAGCAGACACACAACCATCGATGGTCCATATGCTATCGCTATGGTGAAGATGTCACTGCTATGGCACCATATCGCTCTGGTCACAATGTTTTCACTGGCAGGGAACTTACATGTGTACCCCTGGTTTCAGCGAGGATGGGTACAGAGAAGAGATGATTGATATCATTTAGTTTATCAGAATTTACTTTGGACACATGGATTATTTTAAAAAAACATTCGTGATAACACTATTTTTTGATGAAATGAAGGTACATGGTCTGAAAATGAAAAATCATCCATCAGCCAAATTATGATAATTGACATCCGTACAACAATCCATCAAGCTTACTTAAAAGTAAAAGTAGCCTATATCATCCAGTCCTCTCTTGTTATCCTGCTTATTCCTGTGCTATGGATGCAAGTGAAAGTATCCTTTAGCCCTATTCTGTTGTTGTAATTGAAAGTATCTGTCAGTCCTCCATGATTGTAAATGCAAGTGAAATTTTGGAGGAAATTGTATTGTTTTGATTGATTAATTAATTACTCTGACTTGCATAATGTACAAGGCTGTTCCGAAGTCACACGTGACCAGTTGACATATCGATTCAACCGTTCTTGTGTAACACGGACAGACAACAGTATGCAGCGGCAATGTTATCCAACCTTGAATATGCCTTTCTTACTTTTGCCTCGCTGATTATGTATATACATGAAAACACAAGGAAAAAAAACTTTTCAATACCACACTGAATTCAGGTGCATCGACTGGCATAACTTCTAGTATTATTTCTTCAGTCCTCTCATATTGTTAACGTAAGCGAAAGTATCCTTCGGTTGTCTCATTAACTGCTATTGGAAGATAAAGTATGTTTTACAGCTTTAGTCCTAATGTTATTCATGTGAGCGAGTGTCCCTCACCGGATCTCATGTTTGCTCTATTTGTTTGTTTGTATTGTGGGCACGACTACCATGTATCTAATATATTATACAATTATAGCATGTTATAGAGTGGGACATCACGATTTGTCAGCTCGAGACAAGTGATGTACAACGAGCATGCAGCGTGGGTTGTACATCACTTGTCGAGAGCTGACAAATTGAGATGTCCCACTCTATAACATGCAATAGTTGTTTTATTATACCGAATGTCATATTTGTATAAAACGGGACTTTATAATCATGTGAATGAGGATGATATGGTGAAATAAGCATATTGTGTTCAACAGTGCGCGGACCGTTGTTGATTTCAAAACGCCGTGTCAAGATCAACTGTTCGACCTCAGCTTGTTTGTCGACTCAATCACATAATTTGGAAGAGTAACGTTCTCGGTGATCTTACGTACCTTTTCAAAAGATGTCGAATTTATTTCATTCAATTCTCAAATCACATTCACCAATTTCTATCACCAACGGGCCGTCGTATACACATCAGGCCGACATATACACATCAATCTTCATTTCAGGGAGAATGGGGTACGGCGCATCACGCTGGGCACACCGGTTCTCGTCAGATCACCGAAGTTAAGCAGCGTTGAGCTCGGTCAATACTTGGATGGGTGACCGAGTGCTGTACTGACTGGGCTGATCAGTGTCCAGAATAATAGCAACTGTGGACACTCTCGTGTTCTGGCACATGTATGCACCGTCGTGATATGACTGAAACAATGTTGAGAACGATGTTAAATCCTACTCACTCACTCACTCACTCGGGGAGAATGGTGGCGCACGCGCTATGAGAGGCAACTCTAGCTTGGTCTGACAGATGTCACCGTGGAATAAATGTCATGTCCAATGCTCTGCCGTAGTACATAACATTTATCCAACGGTGAGGCAAGATATGACTGCATCATCACTGAACATCACGATTTGTAGAATGACACATGACAGGCTGTAAACCAATGGAAACATTACGAATTTACATGAGGTATAATAAACATAAATATCGCATATCATATCATACCACACTGAAACATGATATGTCATGTATGTAATAAATCAAATTTAAAATGTGTCCATCATAAAGTATACGGTACGTTCGGCTTACTTTAAATTTTATTGATTTCATATTAAAGATAACAGTGTGTGTTCATAACCCATGATCTTCCCTATGGACAGCTATTAAACTTAGCCATATGAAGTTGTTTGCATAATTTGTAAATAACTTTGGAATGTTTTGCCCGGTGAACTTGAACATCTGCCCGATCTTATTGGAGTCACACACGGGAAACTTCGCAAGTATACTGACAAATTACAGGAGCCCTTACCATTCTTCAGTTTAGTTTACCGTTAGATGTGTCGATTCGACGGGAAGATAAGATATCATTACGATTTCTGAGTAGGTAAATCTGATTTCTGAATAATTATCATGTACCATGTACATATGGGTATCTTTGTTCAGTTATGGATTATGTCCCTTATATGCGACCTCTTTGATGTGTTCTATACAATAAAATTGAATTGAATTGAATTACGGGCCATAGGCATAACAACAACAACAATTAATCAATACAAAGTAAATTAGACTTCCCCCAGCCGATGTTTTCGGCCAAGCCAATGCGAATTCACTTAGTTAACACTCTGCAACATGCGTTGGGAGAAAAGTGAGGTCTGCCTCAATCAAGACTTCACAAACCTTCTTGTTGTTGGTGTTCTACTTTACCTGTTAATCCACCGATCTGTATTAGTCCCTGGTGCTGTACAAAGAAAAATCACGAGGCGCTACATCCCCAAATGCTGTTCGTTCTTTTAACTTTGAGACATTTGGCGGTTGGCGGTGTTCAACCCCTCAATACGTATTCCAATAATACCTTTGACCGAATTTCGAACAATCTGCACAAATTTGCTCGCCGCAACGGATATAGCCGCGCGCTAAACAGTAGCCGAAACGAAAATTAACCCCTATACCTGGAGTGGACACGGATGCCAAAGATATTAATTGTTTCGGGCCTTACCTTTCGCCACCCATTCCGGATTGTTGTTTATTCACTCTTAACTTGATGGGTATTTTCCGGGGGGTGGGAAAGCGAGCCCCTGCCCTCCCACCCAATATGAGAGGAGGGAGGAGGGGGGTGCAAGGACCACTCCCCCCCTAATAATTGTAACTATGACATTTTGGCTTGTCAAAATGGGTAATTGGAACAAGGCAAGATCCACATGTAACCTTAGCTCAAAGTACTGGTGATGTTCTATATTTAGCTTACATGTACCCGAATGTGTCCTTTCAGCCTGAATTGCCTCGCTGGTCGTTGTCTTTGGACTTCTAGCATGTAGTCAACTTTCTGATCACTATTCCAGTTCATATTTAAATCACAGGCTCTGGAGTGTTTATATCCCCGTTCACATTTAAATCACAGACACCGGGGTGTTCCTATCCCACGTGTTTTTCCCATGGTGCATGGTTTGGCCAGGCTATTTAACGCGTGCTGTATTTGACTTCGCTGTCCAGTTTGCACCGACCAGCCAGAGATGTTTTAGTACACGTAGAAATTTTTAAAGTTTCAGTTTTAGTTTGTTGTCCTGTCTTGTTCTGTCGCCGAGTCCAGTGAAATATCTTCGTTACGTCCGTAGTATGTCTGCCGGCACTGTTCCCCGATTACGGCGAGGTATTCGGAAAGACTATGCAGCCCTGCATGTCGGGCGCCCTCTTCCTTCTGTGTCCGTGAACCGGGAAATGGCGGACTTGCAGTCCGAGATTACCACGCTGAGTCGTCAGCTTCAGTTTGATATCCCCATACAAGAGGGGGCTGAGTTCGTGAACATGATCTTGCCAAATCAAGTTGTTTCAGATTTGGGACAACAGCCATCTGAACAACCAGACCTTGATAGTCAACTTGCAGCTGCGGAAAGGGAGCGTGAATATCTCCAACGTCAGCTCGCTGATGCCAGGAAACAACAAACCGTGCGTGATTTGCAGGCCGAAGTTGAAGACTTGCGGAAAAAATTGATGGAATGTCGTTCAACAAATGATCACCGGGTCCATCTTACGGCTACTTCCCAGGTTAGTCCTGTCAACATACCTACGCTATCGGATTTGAGACGTCTTGGTGCTCTTGATCAGCGGGCGGAGGGTGCCTCTTTCCCGGCCCCATTTGATGTTGGAAATTCCGACGAGGCCGGACTTCCTACTTCACGGCGAGGTATGATTACTCAAACAATTCGATCTGGTAAAGACCTCAAATTAACTGATCAAGTGGTCTTACCACAGCATTGGCCTCATACATTTTTAGGCGTACTATTTGTGAATCAAAAAATTGTCTATGAACAATTGACCATGCCACAGTTTATCGCTGGTTTTGTTGCTATTTTGGAGACCCTGCATCCAACTAGCCTTGAACGGAAACATCGACTAGCACATTTGAGACTATTGATGTACCACTCTTGTAATTATAGCTGGAAGACGGTCTTGGATTTTCATGCAGCCGTGTTATTAGATATTGAGCGCGGTTTACGCATATGGGGCGAGCCGTTTCATGACCTGGAGTCGGTGATTCTTCATGCCCGGTCAGGTGCAGAAGAAAAACAAGTCACAAGTAGCTATGGTAGGCCTAACGGTCAATCTTCCAGCCTAAGTGGGTCAAATAGTTCGCGTTCAGCTATTTACTTTTGTAAAGAATTTCAGGTCGGTTCATGTTCGTCATCTGAAAAAGCTCACGTCGGTTTAGTCGGGAAGGAGCGTAGATGGGTCCGACACATTTGTGCTACTTGTTGGCTGTCTACAAAAGCCCAGCAGGACCACCCTGAGTGTTCGTGCCCGAAGTTACAATCGCGGCATTGACAAATAGTGCGGCCGGAGTGTAGTGACTCGCAACTTCACAAGTCTAGTCCTGTCGTGTCCAGTCATTCTGTTGCTACATTAAATGGAGCCGGTCCAGAACTTTGTCCCGTTTTGTCTTGTCTTGTCAATACCGTTAGTGGTGTTTGTGATGTGCCGCAATACACGGACACGTCTAAGTTTTGTCCTGTTTCCCCTACCAATAAAACTGTATATATGCTGGCAGCCCATAGTCGGGTAGTCGCGTCCTCCAAACCGAACATTGATGGTTGTCGTATCCCGGTGCCGTCGAATTGGAATATTCCACATTTACAACACTTGTTGTCTAGCTATCATGATCGCGTCGTGGCAGACTTCTTATGTTTCGGTTTCCCGGTTGGATACTCTAAAGATGTATTACCGACGTGTGACTCCCGAACGCATCAGGGTGCTCAAAACTTTCCCATTGTTGTTTCCGAGTATATTGATAAAGAGTTACGGTACGGTGCAACACTAGGCCCCTTCACTTCAAACCCACTTACAACTGACTTAACACTTTCTCCACTGAATACTGTTGATAAGGATGGGGGGACTGCACGCAGGGTTATTTTGGATTTGAGTTGGCCACGCGGTACATCGGTTAATGATGGTATTCCCAAAGATCGGTACCTTGACAGTGTTGTGGACTTGACATATCCTACAGTGGACTCGTTACTGGACATTGTGCGAGAGAAGGGACGCGGTTGTTTATTATTTAAATGTGACTTGCGACGCGCCTATCGGCAACTGCCTGTCGATCCAGGGGATTTACACCTTTTGGGTTATACATGGGAAAATAAATTTTATATAGATTGTTCCTTGCCATTCGGTTTACGATCAGCCGCGCATGTGTGCCAGCGGGTTACGAATGCCATCCTTTACATTGCTCACTCTCGGGGTGTCAATGCTGTTAATTATCTTGACGATTTTGGAGGTGCCGACACTCCTGATAGAGCTCACGGTTCATTTCGTACTCTTCGTGCTGTTCTTAATGAGGTCGGGGCTGAAGAGGCAGACTCTAAAGCATGTGAACCGACCACTGAAATGCCTTTTTGGGGTCTGGAAATTGACTCGGTAGCCGCACAGTTACGCGTTCCTGCCGATAAGTTAGAGGGTCTGGATAAACTCCTTGATGATTGGCTGAAACGGTCCCAAGCTACGAAGCGTCAGTTGCAGTCACTCATTGGGAAACTGATTTTCATTGCTAAGTGTGTACAGCCCGGTAGGTTATTTATTGCTAGAATGCTGTCTGTCTTGCGCGGTATACAAAGTGACCGATCACGTTTTGTCGTGTCCGAAGAATTTCGCAAGGACGTCATGTGGTGGAGTCGTTTTGTGCGCGTCTTCAATGGTGTGTCTATTCTCAAGTTTGACCCATGGTGTGACCCAGATGATACCTTCGCGACTGACGCCTGTTTAACAGGTTGTGGAGGATGGGCAGATTCTGGATTCTTTCATTCTACTTTTCCTGAGTGGATTCGTGATCAGCAGCTGCCGATTGCGATACTTGAGTGCATGGCTATCATGGTCGCTGTGAAATTGTGGGGCCATTGTTGGTCTGGAAAGCGTATTACCGTTGCATGTGATAATCAAGCCGTAGTCATGGTGTTAAATTCTGGCAGAGTGCGTCATCCTGTTATGGCTAGCTGTATGCGGGAAATTGCATTCCATGCCGCGTTTAGGGACTTTGAAATTCGTGCCATTCACTTGTCAACTAAAGCTAACAGGGCTGCAGATCTTTTATCCCGCTGTCACTTGTCACCCCAGCATAAGTCGCGGTTCTTAGCGGAATATAATTTCAATATTGACCAGGAGTATTGTGTTTCTCAAAGCTTATTCGAGTTTTCTGCTTCCTGGTAATTTGTATGTGAACAATTACGTGCCTTGAGAAAAGCGGCACGTTTAACGCAGAAGGACGCCTTTGCGCAGGGGACCCATGGGAATCTCCGAACTCAGTGGAGGGCATATTATCCTTTTTGTGACCATTATGGTTTGACTCCGTTACCTGTAGGTATTGATGTTTTGTGTTTATATGTCCAATTTTTAAGATTGTCATTTACTGCGATAGCAAGTGTAAAAAATTATTTGAATGGAGTCCGATTGTTACATCTCTTATATGGCTATGACTGCCCACCCCTTTCACATATTCTTTTGACTTTAACGTTACGGGGGGCAGGCAAGCAAATGTTTCGCGCTCCAGTGCAGGCTCGACCTATGACTCCATCCATTTTGATTCGCATTTGGCATGCTCTTGATTTTACCGATGGTTTTCATTGTACGATGTATTGCTTGTTTGTCTTCGCTTTCTTTTTAATGGTAACTGACAGGGGTCCTTTTGGGGGTGTTTGGCGGGTTTAAATTGGTGGCCAGGTCACCGCTATTGCTCATGCGTTCTGACCTGTATGTTTCAGTGTTTTTCATTTTCGTTACATGTACTAAATTTAAAGATTTGGACTTTTCTACTCAGACGCATGTAGCGGTGGTGCTGACCTGGCCTCCCATTTTACCCCAAATTCCACCATGTTATACTGCATATTTCACATTGTCTATGCGTAGCATTTTTATACATACAAATTTTATGGATCTTAATAAATTGTTTGTGGATTAATATACAGGGTTGTGTGGTTTCTTGCCGGTATACTTCTAATTATGACATTTTGGCTTGTCAAAATGGGTAATTGGAACAAGGCAAGATCCACATGTAACCTTAGCTCAAAGTACTGGTGATGTTCTATATTTAGCTTACATGTACCCGAATGTGTCCTTTCAGCCTGAATTGCCTCGCTGGTCGTTGTCTTTGGACTTCTAGCATGTAGTCAATTTTCTGATCACTATTCCAGTTCATATTTAAATCACAGGCTCTGGAGTGTTTATATCCCCGTTCACATTTAAATCACAGACACCGGGGTGTTCCTATCCGACGTGTTTTTCCCATGGTGCATGGTTTGGCCAGGCTATTTAACGCGTGCTGTATTTGACTTCGCTGTCCAGTTTGCACCGACCAGCCAGAGATGTTTTAGTACACGCAGAAATTTTTAAAGTTTCCCACCCGCCCGCCCCATAATAAGTCATTAGTAGTTGTGTTAGGGCGGGTTTAAATTGGTGGCCAGGTCACCGCTATTGCTCATGCGTTCTGACCTGTATGTTTCAGTGTTTTTCATTTTCGTTACATGTACTAAATTTAAAGATTTGGACTTTTCTACTCAGACGCATGTAGCGGTGGTGCTGACCTGGCCTCCCATTTTACCCCAAATTCCACCATGTTATACTGCATATTTCACATTGTCTATGCGTAGCATTTTTATACATACAAATTTTATGGATATTAATAAATTGTTTGTGGATTAATATACAGGGTTGTGTGGTTTCTTGCCGGTATACTTCTAATTGACGTGCCTTGAAATGGGTATGTGTAGGGAACCGCCCGATCACATCTATAGAAGCTCCAAGTAAGGCCGTGTTCACATTTGAAACACTGGAATATGCGATCATGTCTCAACTTCTCCATGAAGTTCGCTCTGTCTAATCAACGAACGGCACAATGTCCATCAATAGTTTGTGTTCATAAAGCACTGCAACTTTTCAGTTGGATATAGCTGACAAATATCATCGGCGAATTATTTTCGAAGCAACGTGGGGGAAATTTCATTGAAGAACGCCGATTTTTTTATTATTATTATTATTATTATTTTTTTTTTTTCAGCTCTTATGGGTCGGTTCTATTGCGAGATATATGCTATCCCTTTCAAAGTTCTCAGAAGCGCCAAAGTGCGTTAAATCAAGTCTAAAACTCCAAAAGTTGCCGGGGCCAACCTAACGGTAATGGTAAATGAGCCTGCAAAACGGAGCATGCGCTATGGGGAGGATGTTACATTTCACGCTTCGCTAAGTCGAGTTACGATGTTGAGTAGTCCTATTTACTCAGCAATTTACACTTAAACTTGATTTCACAGTTGGTTAACCAGTTTACCTCACAAAACTCAACATAGTTCACAGATCCAGTTTATTATGGGGTTTCACACTTTGCCCGGATCTTGTAGTACTAAAGGTTGTGGGTGCCGTCTGTATCTCCCCTCTGGGATGTGCTGGAGAGGAGGGGGAAGTCACTCTGGTTTCCCTGGATGAGGGCAAATCTACATCCGCAAAACACGGCTCGAGGTCAGGCGTAATTTCAGGGGAAGGCTCTGCAGTTCTTAGTAGATGACGTCTGTTCGTCCGTAGAACGCTGTCTGTTGCTGATAATACCTAGGACAGGCATGATGTTCAGTTACTATTGCAGGGTTCCACACACCATTTTGCCTAATACGAACACCATCGTTTTATCGTCTGTGTATCAAAATATATCGACAAAACACCTGAGACGCCCATCCACTCCTGAGTTAAAGATCAACGACAGATCAATTAGGGTAGGTCAATAGCTCGGCAGTTACCTCGAAGTCCGCACTGTCCTGAACAGTGTTGTAAATGATTAATTTATCCAATTGTATGGCCAAATATATAACCGTGCATATCTAGTGATGCTTATATATGCAGAATTGTGAATGAGTATCCAAGTGTTTGGTCAAATATACACTAGATGTTCAGCCCTCCGACATTTTGGATTTTGAGGCATTATCCCATATTTAACATACGATTTTGGTACTTGAGCTATTGCCAAAAATGGGCATTGTGAATGTGCCTTTACTGTGGTTAATTTCAGTCAGTACTACATGTGGCAAAACATTTATGTAAAAGATTTAAATGATCACCGTGTTACTTTATTCTCAGGTTGTATACTAGGTGTACATTTTCAACTGCTCACTGAAATCCCATATCTCTGAATTTCTCTCATTCATTCGGAAAAAAATCTGATTATTTTAGTATAGACTGTTATTCGGGGAGCTTATTATCATTTTTTTCTGCGGGTGGGAGGTAAAGAAATCCCTTAATATCAAGAATTCTCCGAATTTATCCATGGTCATGCACACTGAAGGACAGTGCACAAAGAATTTCGTTAGAACTAATACAACGAGCTGTATAATCGAGACATGTCTCATCACAGTCTGCGAATTATAGACTATATTTATCGCATTTGTGTGTTGCGATTCACAAACGCGACACGCTAAGCAAATGTCCGTTGCACGTCGCGAATCCCTAGGTTAATCTATTGGCAGACGGCGGCGAGAACGTTACCCGAACGTTCGTTGCACTTTATGTTTGAAAATTTTCTTCAAATGCGACTCACGGCGGACATTCGCGTCACACGTCGCATTATGTAAGTCATCGCTCATACCTCCTGGCTATTATTTTCAGAATAGAACATCCATTTTGTCAAAAATTTGAAAATACTCCTTATTCTTTGCATACTAGTTCTTACTATCAAGCGTACACAGCATGTAGGTCTATGGTAGGCATTCGATCGTAGGTGGTAGCAGGAACATAGTACATCAGTAGTAAATAAAGCGGAAATTTTGTCGTATTGAGGGTGAGGCTGATTTCGTCACGTGGCGTGACTTCACGTGATATTGCGACGTCGTCACGGATGACGCCAGGTGACATCACTTCCGGTCTGGGGTCACTTTCTGGCAGAAGGTCATTTCGGCACTAAGTTAAGAGTACGACTTTTCGGCACGCGACATTTCGGCACCTCTCTATTACAGGCAAAATTATACTGAAAATTAAGATTCTCACATCTTCTTTAAAAATATGATTAACATATAAACAGACCATTCTAAGTGTTGCCAAGTTGTGGATTATTCAACCGCGAATATAAGCGAAATTTCAGCAACTATTTTCACATATGCAGTTGGTTTAGAAAGGCATGGTGTCATAAAGCAAAACCACAAGTATTGAGGTACATAATGTGATCTGTTTATATGTTAAATATATGTTACAAAAATAATGTGAACATTTCTAGTTTTAGCCTAACTGGGCCTGGATAGAGACTGCCGAAATGTCGCGTGCCGAAATGTCGTACTTTTCACTTGGTGCCGGAATTTCGCGTGCTGAAATGTCGTACTTTTCACTTTGTCATGGCTTAAGATTAATTTCATCTTCCTGGCTGTACAACTAAAGAATTCGTCGGGGATGTCCAGGTTAGGATTAGCACAATTTCCCCAGACAGGATTATGAGCGACCAATAACATCAAACGTCGAGGCAGGGATGACCGAGAAGCTTATCGGGATTTCGGCTCATTCGGACTCACATACGCCTGAGAATGACTTATATCTCCAGTTTATCTAGGGATTACGATTCCAATGGCGTTTCACTTACCAACGCTAGTCCCAGAGCTACCGATTTTGAATTGATAAATAATAAGTCAAGGAAAGGACGAGATAACCCAACTAAGACGCGGAAGATCCAACATTGGTCATGTAGAGCGACCCAACTCTGACTCAAGTGTTAAGCGGAATTAGATACGCTAGCTATATATATAGCTAGCTCAATGATGAATATATTTACAAGCTTTCAAAGACTATACTGTCTTCATCGTCAGGTAGAGACTGACTATCTGTCTTATGTATAAAGTCTGATCTGCTGAGAGCAGTTCACACTGTGCATAGTCCAAGCGCCAATTTGTGAATATATACCAATTGACTGAAGAAAACAAGTTACAGAGTAATCATGTACAGTAAACCAGTCATGTTTAGCTGCTTGGTATATATTCACAAATATGTGGTTTTGAGCCTACTACTACACACGCAATTTCCCCACAGAACGGACCGGAGTTGCGTGGAGAATGGACGGACAAATGCAATGGACCAGAGCGGAGACGGACTTTTGTGGACCGTTACGGACAAAACCATCGGGGAATGGACGGACCGTTACAGTGTTCTCCGGTCGTTTCTGGTCCGGAATGGTACCATTTTCTCGTTCTCCGTCCATTCTCCGTTGCAGCTCTTTGTTGTCTTACGGTAGAAATAGTCTAATATATTGACGGTCCGCTCATTCTCCGCTTTCTCATGAGAATGAACGGAGAATGGGTCATTGGAAACGAGCGGAGACGGCACGGAGACGATTGTATGTGAACTCTCCTGTTTGGAGGCGGATAAGTCAAACAGCGTTCCAAGTCGCGCGCTCACGGTCAGCTGTTTTCAAAATCTCAGTGGAAGCACACTCGGTGAGCAGGTGCCCCTCCACACGAAACAAATATCGATGACTACGTCCGATTTGCTCACCAGATGACCTGAACTGACCCCTGGGTCTTCTTGACCACCTGTTGATGCATTATGGTTTCAAATGCTGTTCTCAGAAAACAGTTTTTCTGCTTGATGTCGACGTATTCACACAGTCTGTTACAACAACAACAGTGACAGCAAGCGTCGGGCAGTGATGATGGTGATTGACCAGTTGACAGTCGAATAGCCTAGGATTATAGCAACAGGTAACTATGCGAGTGTTTAGCCTGACATCATTATCGTACTTAGCGAAATTCTAAAGAATTCTTCAACAACAAAGAATCCGGAACATGGCGAAACCTTGCCAACTGTCCTTGCTGCTCCAAAACAACCCATGATGCAATGCATAACATTGACAACCCTTCTCAGATGTTTACATCAGAAAAGGCAATGACCAATGACATGCATGAAAGTTTGTTATGGAGCAGTTTTGATTAATCAAAGCTTCAGAAATGTTTTATCATTTATTGAAAGACAATAGGCCATATGTTTGAAGATTAGTGTATAAGTAGTCCGTAGCAGTTCAAGCTGTGAGGATTATCTCAGCTGAGCACTGCTGCTGTCAGAGTGAAGCCATTTGACATGTTTGATGAGTTCTCGAAAAATAAAACTGAACTATTAAAGTGAAAACTGAAATGATCATTAATTCCTTCATCGATTAAGAGGTGTGGGTCTGTGAAGAGATCATAATGAAAATATTGCTGAATGTGCAGTACCGTATCCCTGTATGACAAAGTACATTAGACATGTTAGAATAGTGCACTGAGTACCCTAATCTGTACAAGTAAAATTTGATGGTGGAAAGACAATATGAAGACAGAACACCTTAAAACTAACTAGATAAGAATACAATTTATTGATCAAGGTATAAAGTCTTTGCAGATCAGCAATACAGTTAACATAAATGAATGAACACAATCACAGAAGAACACTTTGCCAAAGTTCTGTGTATAACTATAAGGTGTGCCAAGAAATGGACACTCACATAGTTAGGTCTTCACACACTAGCAAAACTTGGTCATATGGATAAACATGATGACTGGAGGTGTAGTGACACAGGAGGGGTAGAGTGAGTATTAATCTGTTAAAATATTCTTGTTTTGTCGTGCTGAAATTTCAATATTGTTGAGAGTCTGTGCCATGAAAATCCTGAGAAAGATAGTGTTGTCCTTGAATTTTATTTATTAGTTCTAGCTCTCTCAAAAACAATTTCCTGCTGTAATTCTACACCCCCCCCCCCCCCTTCCCATATTCACAAACTATATTCACACTTTATACCCTGTCTCATTTTACAAAGATTTTATTTCAGGCTGAGCTTCATCATCAATGTGTCAATGCAGTAAAAAAGAAAGTTTCCATGGACCTGGAAATTTGTCTTCCACTTTGGGTGAGACCCTTGAACATCTTGAGAGTCATAAATATGTAACTACGTATTTCAATTCTAGACAACATAATAATTCATAATCATTGAAATTTGAGAGAAAATTTAAACTCAGCAAACTGGAACTCTGACATCATCAAATTTCTCAAACCAAAATTCCCTGCCACATATACACAAATAAATGATTCTTATTTTGTATATTTAACTATTTATCTATTATCATACATTGTTTCTGTGTTTGATAGGATCAATGTGCTGCATTTCATGGACATGAGTTTACTTCATATAGGTACTGCAGCCTGCCTGATCTCGTTCTGTATCGATGATAAAGTACTGGTACTGTCAATATTATGTCCATGGTACCGAGTGAATATCTGGATGTTTAACATGAAGACAGACATGTAGAAGACGGGATCTGTTTTTGAGTATATGTAGGTGAACAATTATAACAAACTGTAGTTGGATATGTTCAATTCCATGTAACTATGTAAGCTTACTATATACATGAGGTAGAAGATTTAAATTGCCTGATACAATGATTTAATGACTGAAGTAGGAGTTTGATACATTCAGAGTTAAGTGCATGTATTTAGTCAGCAACTTGCCTTCAAATGACAGATCATCCTTCCAATTGGAACCACTCCGAAAATGATTATTATCATGAAAATTTACTTCAAAAGAAACCAAAATTTCAAAAAGGACAAGAAAATTC
>JAVTVY010005174.1:0-39971 GCA_036873755.1 Hanleya hanleyi | reverse complement strand
TATTTAGAGCATTTCCACAAAGTGGATGCTCTTATGTTTTCATGAGGAACGGCTCCGCCGGATCCGCCGCCTCCGCGACTTTAAACTTGAATATCTCTGAAACCGTTAAATATTTTCGGGTCAGACTTGGTGTACTATCGCCTTAGGCCTGGGAAATTTGTCTGATTGTATTTCGATACCCGCTGCTCACCACTAGGTGGCGTTGTAGTCAGAGCATAGGTAAACCTTTCTCTGACGATTTCGTCTGAACGGCTTGTCTACAGTGGTCTTGAAGGATAGTCAATGTGCTGAAAAGGTTTTGGTGTAGCTGGCATAATTATAAAGGCAAGTTTTTTGCGTCTCAAAAAAAAGAGTTTTTCATGAAATGAAAATTCACCAATTCGCTTGTAGAAATATTTAAAAACTGTTCTATTCTAGGTTGCCAAGCATAAATATAGGATTGCCGACATGATAATTCCCTTTCAGTGCGAATCAAATTACCATTTAAATGAAAAATCTCATTTATCTGACTTAAGGTCAAAACCTCCATAACCATTATCACGATTAAAGTTTTTTCCATTAAACTTTTATATGCCATCTCCCTAGGGCTTTAGATTTCACCCGCTTGTTTTTCGTGGCATTTGGTCATCACTAGATGGCGCTATAGACATGAATGCAGGTAAACATGTGTAACATCATATCTTCTGAACAACGTGTTTGATTTTCATGAAATTTGGGTATAATGATCTTGCAAGATAGGCAAAGAGCTGACAAGATTTGGTGGTGTTGGTGAATCATGGAGACGCATTTTTGCATCTCAAAATAAGATTTTGTTTTCACAAAAATAAAAATTTGCTTCTTAAAGTCAGGGAAAAGTAATTCTATTTTGCTGAACATGAATGTAACATTCCCAGTGTTATAATTCACATCCCTTGTAGGGCCAAATGGCCATTTTTTTAAATATGAAATTCTCATGACTTGAGTCCAATATCTATACATTCCCCAGGCCACATCTGAGGAGTTTGCTTCATCGTGTAGGTTCGTGATATTGTTCATCATTGAGTGGAACTATAGACAGTAAACTCATTGGTGTTTCAACTGTGCATGAAGTTTATTATTGTCAGACAGACAAAGGATTTCAAAGGACTGAAAGTTTTTGTTTTTTTGATTGATTGAAATTGAAGGCCCACCTCTCATACAGATTTTGCAGCCCATCAACTTAATGCTTGATTTATATCTCATTATACATTCTTTTTTACAATTACTAATTTTATTAACTTTATGTTTTTAAAATGGATTGTAAGGACATTGGTGCTGTTAGTGCTGGCATAATCATGTGGCATAGGGTAAAGTCAGCTAAATATATCTAAATCAAGGCTACATCAACCCCTGCTTACACACATAACTAAAATGCAGTCAGAGAAAATATGCTGCCATGAGTGTCTGGTCAGAGGATATGGAGAGAGGATTCAAGTGAGCTTGAAGTCCGACCATTTTTGTCAAATAGACATACTGTAACACTGATATTCTGCTTTACCTTTCAGGCCTTATATTATAGGACTGTATGTTGACCATTCAGGTAATAAGACCTGTAATTGTTGACTTATTGCACAATGCACTTTACATAAGTGGGCTAGTAGACTTTGTGTCAACAAAGTAAACACTTCATTTCCAAAATCAGTGCTATTTCTCTCTCCATTGCTGACATAGCCCTGGGCTTCCAGATTTCTGGGGATGCATTCTGGCCAATTTTCAATGAATAAAATCACAAATTATCACTCAGTTAATGCACAATTTTTTGTGTTATTTGAAGGTCCCCAGAATTTATTTGAAACTCCAGATGTGAAATTGCACATACCATTGCATTTTGACAGCATAGTTACAAATGTTGATAATTATTTTTTTAACTGAAAAAGTAGAAAGATTTTTGAAGTGGAACTTCTACATACCTGCTATATGGCACATCCCACCTGGGAAATTTTTACAAGTATATCTAATTGAAGTAATCCATTGGAACCACTGATGATTTTTCAATAATACAGAAGAAAAGCAACTCCGAGTAGAGATGACAAATTTCATTCTGTATAGTTCGCTTTTAGTTATAGCATCTTCAGCAGCCGCGAGAGTTACAAACAGCTCCATACGCACAGTACATGTATATATACAAAGCATAATGTGATCTTAGCCAATACACATTTATGAATAGGTAAGCCATTAAATTATGTCAGTCAGATGGGACGGATATTAAAATGCTGTCATTTTCAGAAATTGTTAAGCGATAACCTGACAGCGATCTACAAATGTTGTGATTCAGGTGATACAATACACACTCTAATTGATGAAAACAATACATAATCTGGTTATCTGGCAAGAACTAAGTAAACTGTGCACAAATGAATAATGTATGGTGATAAAGTGGGTATGTACCTACATTGAATACTTCTACATGACATGAAGTTTGGATAAGACTTGTCATTTTAAGATAATATAGGTATAATTTTTTTGGCAATCCACATCAGAATTGATGGAAACCTACAAATGTTGTAACTCGCATATTTCATAATTGTATATTCCCATGCGAGTTACAACATTTGTGGAGTGTGTATTGTAACACCTGAATCACACCATTAAAGTTCAATAATGTTCACTCTCAGACAGTCTCTAGTAACTAATAAGGGCTGTCAATCTGTACATGCATATTAACAAGAGATGGTTCAAATTATAGTTTATTTTCCTGTGAAATTGGATAGATAAAATGCATAAGAAAATTAACAAATGAAATGATCCTTACTGTATGGTGTTAAATTAACTATTTTCGTCTGAATTTGCACAGGTTGAAAACAATAGCTGTTCAATTATAAAAATAGCAGGTGACGTTCAATTTGACCTGCGATTTTTCTCTGAAGGAAAAACCTCAGCAGGTCATCAAAAGTTCTCTATTTCGGACCCTGGATGGATCAGAAGCCTAATTAATGAAATTGTCTGACCTTCACCTGTTTTATCGAGGTCAAGTTTAGCACAAGCAATAACTTTTGTTAAAGGAGTGAAGATGAGCTCTCCAAATTCATCATACTTGTGCAATTGGTGACTGACTAGAAGTCTATCCCATTTGACTGAACCATGGGTACCATGGGAATATGGGTACCATGACAGAGTGATAGATCACACAGCCAGTGAAGGTTCCTGATTTACATTGAATGTCCTTATTGCCTAAGTAATATTAGCAGCATTTTACAACAACAACAATTCACTGACTTACAGTGAAAAATTATAGTGAAAGGTATTTATTTTTTGTTGTTTGGCATTTTTATTTGCTGGCATTGTTTCAGATAGAGTACAACAGCCTAATTCATACAATCAGAAATAAAAAGGGGGTTAAAGTCTTTATGTTCAAACTTTCATAGGAAATATAGAAGTGGCAATTTGAAATTTTATTTTTATTCGATTTTTTAATGTTGGTGGGTCCATGAAATGCAAAATAAAGTTGGTGTTGCCTCACACTGGGTTTCGCCCATTGGTGAAGAAATCCCTTCTCCGAGGCACTTCTACCAGGGATGATTTGTGATTGCTCATCCTCCAGGGGTATGTGCCCCACCCTCTCTCATCCTAAAAAAAAATTGCCACCCATAATAAGGGGTGTGCCCAAATTGGGGAGTTCTAAAGCCCTGTGAGTACCAAATTATGTGTTACAAAATTATCTGGGGAAATGCTCTTTGCCTCACACGAGCTTTCATTTCTCAAGACAAATTACACAGAATACACAAAGATATACTTACGATTGGCATTCGACGAAGACAACATGTGTTTATTATCGTTTGTATCTCCCTCCGTTCAAAGAAACGAAATGGAAACCAAACAAAAATTGCGATTCAATCGTACAGTGAACATACGGTTTGTAAGTATTCGTGGTTCTTCCATGCAAATATACGATGTAACTAAAGCTACCTCGGATGAATATATCCCGTTAACAGACTAAGTCGTCCGAGGTAAATTCAGAGCAGCTGACGGAGTTTACATTTGACGTTGTTGTTGCTGCTGACAGATTCACATTTGCTACCGTGACCATGGTGCTCATTTGAGTTTTACCAGATTATTTCCCGACAATCGTGTATTGAAATTTCGAATTTATGAAGCTTGAAAATTCAGTTTCCGGAGCTTGAAAATTCATTTCCGGAGCTTGAAAATTCAGTTTCCGGAGCTTGAAAATTCAGTTTCCAACACACAAATTGAGTATAAATATTTTGGTGAAAAATAGTGATTTTTTACTCAAAAAAATTGAGTTTTGAACTGAAAAATTAAGTATTTGATTCCCAAATCGTAAGTCTGCTTTAATTAATGCCTTAATCTCCATTAGGCAGCACAATTCAAACCGTAGAAAACGGAAGTTAAAACTAAAAGTTATCTCCCCTAGAAGAGAGTTGTCCGCCCCTAGGGGAGCTCTCCCATTCATCCCAGTGGAGTTACTATAAAAGGCTCTGCTCACATCATTCCTATCCTCTTTCTCCTGTTTGTACTCGACAGTGCACATCTAAGGAAGTGTTTGATTCAATACAGCTGTTGTTGTTGTTGTTTCGCCGGTTTATATCCTTTACCAAGTTTGACTTGTGTTGTTTATTTCGGAATTTCTTCTTACATTAGTATGTCTGAGGTTCCGACTTCTATTTCTTGTCGTACGTGTGGGCAAGTTTTGTCCCCTTTGGACGCCCACACGGCTTGTTTTTGTTGTAAAGAGTTGTGTTATCGGCAGACCACGTGCGCCGAATGTGTGTTATGGAACTCGTCGACCTGGAGGAATTATGCCCAGGCTCGACGTGCTTATCTTTTACATGTGTGTGAAGACCCGTCTATTTCGGAGGTCGACAGACGGGTATTGGAAATTTCCCTGGTCAATGATATGAAATGTAACGAGGATCTCGACCGGGTTGGCTTGGATTTGTCTCATAGTTTTCAAGGTTCAGTTTCTGCCGCGTCGGTATATATTCCTCCGAGTGGCACTGTTCTGCAGGAAGATAATTCTCAGCTGTTCGACAGCTTGTCCTGTACCGGTGCTGCATTGTCTGGGGTCCCTACCAAACCCGTTCCATTGTCTGGCTCAACAAAGGCCAGGTCGGTTTTGCCGGAGCGATCCATTGTCTCCGTCAGACAAAAGAATACTTTGCCACATGTTATTTCGCCTTTGTCTATCGGTTTACCACACGTTTCTTCTAAAGAGAAGAAAGCAAATAAACATCGTCATGTGTCGATTTCTCCGTTGCGGGTTAAATCTAAACATGGTTTATCTAAATCCGTTTCTCGTTTTATGGAGGGTCGTTCGGACCTGCTGTTGAGTGTTCAAGTTGCAGACTTACGAGCTCCGGTTACTGCTTATGTTGATTCATCACATCGTCGTTCCAATACTTCTACACGACGCACACGTACACCGCAATACCGTTCACGTTCTCGTTCACCGGTTCGGAATTTGGTTTCTCCGCGACGTCCTGTTACGCCGCCTTGTCGTTTGTATTCGCCTGTACGTCGTTCTCGTTCGCCGGGGCGACGGTCTCGTTCTCCTATTCGTAGTTCTCGTCCACCGGTTTGTTCTGTACTATTTTACGGCCTTCCCGTTCGCCGGTACGCCGTTCTCGTACTTCGACTCGACGTTCTCCTACTCCTCCACACCGTTTGCCACGTATTTCGGTCTCACCTTCTTATCAAGATCACCACGTACGTCATTCGCAGACTCCATTTCTTGATCAATCGTCGACGTCATATCACTCGTTCGCCTTCGCCGGTTTCGTCGAGTTCGTCTGATGATTCCTCTTCTTCAGTAAAAAGTTTGGAGGATACGTCAATGATGGCTTTTTCGGTTAAAATGCAGGCGCTTCTAGCGCTGGTTCCGGATATGCCTGCTGCTTCGAACGTTGTTCCGTCTCGTATTAGATGTCAGACAGCGGCGGCTTCTGCGTTCGCGTCTCCGGCGCCTGTAACTCCTCTTTCTTGCGCTCCGTCACCAGCTTGGGAGGATAATTTAGAGAAGTTTGATCGTCAATTAGAGGACGACAATAAATTTAAGAAGCCTCGTTTTCGATATCATTATGACATTCATGATAACGTGTTGCCCGAGAAACCACCCAAACGTGATCGGGATTTGAGTCAGATTTCTAAGACATCTAGGTCAGCTCCTCTCGGGATCTATTCCAAAGTGGTGGAGAATGTTCTAGAGATGTTGCAAGTAGTGCAACGTGCTTCATCTGTCGCGGATTGGTTTTTGTTGGCTACTTCTCGGATTGCCTTGGATCCTGAATTACGCCTAGACAATGGGTCGACTTCTTTGTCTCCGGGTCGCGTGGCTTATTTGCGTGGTTTTATGGACACCCTCGTTAAGGCTAACCGTCAAGTCATTGAGGCCGGTTCTTTTTCTTATGTTTCGCTTCTCCAAGCGCAACGGAATGCCTTACTTAAGGTGGTCAAGCCGGAGGTTCCATATGTGGTTAAGGATCAATTGCTTCATCAGCCATTATCATCCAAGTTCATTTTCAACAATGCTATTGAGTCCGTCATGCCCGCGGTTCGTGAAGAACGGACCTCTCGTTTGATTGCTGCTGTTGCCCGTCGTCCGGGCGTCGCCACGGATCGTAGACAGAGACGGGGTCGTACTTCCAATACCACCCAACAGGATGGGGGTCCTCGGGGTAATTTTCGTGGCATCGACAAACCTCCACGAGGCCGTGGTCGCCGTTCCTTTCGTGGGAAATCTTCCAAACGAGGTGGACATTCCAACAAATGACTATCCGATTTCCGTGTCCGATCAAGCCGAAGATTTTCATCTACCCGCTTTCCGGTCATTCAGTCATCATGTCGTGGGCGGCCGTCTACAATATTTCTTCGAAAATTGGCGGCTCATCACGGACGACGCCTGGATTATAAGAGTTTTGAAGGAGGGCTTCCTATTCAATTTTCAGTCGCTGCCCAAACTCATTGCTTGGCCTCGTCCCTCCCGTCTGCCAGTTTCCGCAGGTCACTTACAGACACTTCTGTCATCGGTCACCACGCTCATCGACAAGGGAGCCGTCAGGGAGTTACCACGGACCGAAGTCAGCGTAGGTTTTTACAGCCACGTGTTTCTGGTACCAAAGAATGATTCGGACCAGATGCGGATGGTGATCGACCTCAAGGTATTAAACAAGTTTCATCTCATCACTCCCCCTCATTTCAAGATGCCTACTGTATCATCGATTCGGGCCCGCGTACATCATCGGGATTGGTTGGCCTCAGTCGATCTTCAGGACGCGTATCTTCATATTCCAATTCATCCACGTCATCGCCGTTACCTCCGCTTCACTATCAACGAACGTCGCTTTGAGTGGCAGGTCCTCCCGTTCGGAGTCAACATCGCCCCCTGGTTGTTTACCCGTATCACCTCACCAGTCATGGCATTTCTACACCTGCGAGGTATTCAAATCGAGGTTTATATCGACGACATCCTCCTGTGGGCTGCGGACGAGTCCCATCTCAACGCGCAAGTCCGGTTCACTCTGCTTGTTTTACGTCATCTGGGATTCATCCCTCATCCTCTAAAGTCGGAGTTGGTCCCGGCGCAAATTCGCCGATACATCGGAGCAGTATTCGATACTTGTCTACAACTGGTATACCCTCCAGAGGATCGTTGGAACAAGATTCAGCTGCTGATTCTAAAGTTTTTGTCATCAACGTCACGGACACGTCAGCAGTGGCAAAGTTTGGTGGGTTTACTTACTTCCACACAGGACCTTACTCATTACGGCCGCCTGCAGGTGCGGCCTCTGCAGTATCATCTGTCTCCTTACCTACAGACATCTTCCCTCAACCCGGCGGTGCCGGTATTGACGTCTCTACATCCACATCTGATTTGGTGGCAGTCCCGGCACAACGTCATGCAGGGAGTACCATTCCGGTTTCCGGCCCCGGTTCACCATCTTTACACCGATGCTTCCGAGACCGGCTGGGGTGCCCATCTGGACGACTTGGTGTCCGGCAGATGGTCAACGTTGGATGCCAGACTTCACATCAACCTTCTGGAGATGAAGGCAGTCATCCTGGCGGTTCAACATTGGAGTCAACGTCTCATGAATTCGTCTCTTCTCATCGCGACGGACAACTCCACGGTCATTGCCCACATCAACAAGATGGGTACCACCCGATCGCTATCAACGTTTCGTCTGGTGTGGGATCTGTACGACTGGGCTCTCATTCATCATTGTCATCTCCATGCTCGCCATGTTCCGGGTCGGCTCAATGTCTTAGCGGACAGCCTGTCTCGTCCAGACACCGTTCTTCAGACCGAGTGGCAACTTCATCCGGAGGTGTTCCAGCAGATCTCCAGCGTCTGGGAGTCACCCTTGATCGATCTGTTTGCGACGAGGAACAACGCCCAGTTAGCCCTTTTCGTCAGTCCGATTCTGGACCCTCAAGCCTTCGCCATCGACGCTCTGTCAATCAACTGGGACAACTTCCTAGCTTATGCCTACCCACCGATGGCCCTGATTCTGGAAGTTCTTCAAAAGATTTCTCGACACGACTGCATCATTCTGCTCGTAGTGCCGTGGTGGCCTCGTCGTCAGTGGTTCCCGGTTCTGGTTTCGCTTCTCACTGCCCCGCCACGTTGTCTGCCAGTTTGGCCCAGCCTGTTACGTCAACCGCACGGGATTCTCCATCACAACCCACGGTGGCTCAACCTACACGTCTGCAGACTATCCAGAATGCACTCTCAGTCCAAGGATTTTCAGCAGAGGTTGCACGGACGATGGTTTCAGCCAATCGATCTTCCACATCGCAGCTCTATCAGGCGAAATGGGCCTATTTCGTCTCCTGGTGCCGAGAACATGATGCTGATTCCGACTCTGCCTCTGTTTCCTTAGTAGCTGACTTCCTCCTTCACCTTCACCGTGATAAGAAGTTTCAAATCAGCACCATTGAAGGGTATCGATCTGCTCTGGCTAGGGTGTTACGTCTTACCTCCGGTACCGACATTAGCCTAAACGATAATATCTCTGCGCTCATTCGCGCTTTCGCGTTACAGTCTCGCCGTACTCGCCAGCTGTTACCGAAATGGGATATCGGTGTGGTTCTGTGTGCTCTGATTCGTCCGCCCTTTGAACCCTTACATTCCGCCTCTCTAAAAGCTGTTTCTTACAAGGCTGCTTTTTTGGCGGCCTTTGCTTTGGCGTCTAGAGTGTCTGAACTTCATGCTCTTGAAAGATCTTCTATGACCTGGACGACGGATTGGTCTCGCATTTCTTTTCGACCCATTCCGGAGTTTATCGCCAAAAATGAGTCTGTTCGCTTAGGTCCGTGCGCTCAACGTTCGTACTCCATCCCTGCGTTATCAGACTTTGTGCATGGCCTCGAAGACGACCTTTTGTTATGCCCTGTTCGAGCCATTCGCCACTATCTCACTCGTACCGATTCCGCTCGCGGTTCTCGGCGCCTGTTATTTCTGTCCCTTCGCCCGTCTGCAATGCGTGACATTACTAAGAATACCATTGCCGCGTGGTTGAAGAAGACCATTAGTTGGTCTTATCAATTGGCCATTGACGCTCCCCCTCTATTGTCTACTGCTTCTTCTCATGAGATTCGTGCCATCGCTACGTCATGGCCTTTATGGAAGAACTTGTCCCTCCATGACATTGTCCAGTCTTGTGCCTGGACGGCAAACTCCACGTTCACCAATTTCTATCTGAGAGATATGTCAGTGCAGTCAGATAGGGTGACCACGCTTGGGCCGCTGGTAGCTGCCCAGCACGTGGTCAAGTAAATTTTCAAAAAAAGGGGGGGGGCGGCATTTTGTATCATCGCAGCAAGTCAGCCAACTTGCTGTATCATCTCATCTCATCTCTCAATCATAACATTTGTCCACATACGACATGATCACCTAAGAAGGAAGAAATAAGTCAGATGGCCGGCCATGGACTCTCAAATCATCAATCTAAGAGGCCTGACACTATGGTGAGTTTAATCTTTACCTTAACTGCAGATTTGCTTGTGTCATTTCAGGTTGAAACTGACTTCCTTCTAGATGATCTCAGCTGGGTCACCTACGCTCAACTCACAAGACAAAGAACTGACACTTGTGAGTATTAATGTTTCTGTTTCAGGTTGCCAGTGTCAGCAACAGAGAATAAAGTACAGAGAGTTGACGATTGCGTAGAGTTGACTCAGGGAGCAAGCGCTGTCAACTCCAACGCATCCTACAAGACCTGTTCAACTTTCAAGGACCAAGTATGGAGAGTTGACATAAGACGGCTTGTGGACTGAGAGTGGTGTGGCTTGGCGCCCTCTAAGCTTCGGGCAGTATACGCTCTCCCCGTTCTTAAGGTCCAGCCAAGTATCTCCCTGTATGCACGGGCTTGCTGGCTATTGCCCCCCCCCCAGGACATACAGTGCCTACCAAGAAGACCTTCTAGTAGCCTAAGGGGCCCGGGGTATCCTTCAGCTTGGTAGAGTTTGCGTACCACACCACGAGCACAGCTACATGGATGGAGACACTCAAGATAAGTACAACTGTATCAAATCCATGAATTACCCTTTTACGTCTCTGACCAGGGTTCCACTTGTTGAGTATTAATGTCTCATGTTTATGCCCATGTCTCTGTCATCCCAGCGGTTACTTAGCCTGCTATTGGAGCTACAACAAGGCCGAGGTTCCCATCTCCATATGTTGGTACTGAGGCATTAATTAAAGCAGGTTTACGATTTGGGAATCAAATATTAAATATTTATAAACAATGTTTCTATTTGTTACCAAATCAAACCTGCTTTAATTTAATTGTCCCTCCCTTCCTTCCCCTCACTCCACGGCCTTGCTCACTACAGGTCTCGGTTGGTTACAATGAGAAAGAGGATAGGAATGATGTGAGCAGAGCCTTTTATAGTAACTCCACTGGGATGAATGGGAGAGCTCCCCTAGGGGCGGACAACTCTCCTCTAGGGGAGATAACTTTTAGTTTTAACTTCCGTTTTCTACGGTTTGAATTGTGCTGCCTAATGGAAATTAAGGCATTAATTAAAGCAGGTTTGATTTGGTAACAGATAGAAACATTGTTTATAAATGTTTAATTTTTAAACTCAATCTACGAACCGAAATTCGGTACATAGAACCGACGTCAATGAATCCCTGACCATACCAGATGCTGCATTGACTGCACTCATCCGCTACACCCTGGGGGTATATCCACCTCTCCCCCACCCCCGGAACAGAGCTCCACTCTGTATCTCGAAACTAAGCCTCGTCCGACCCCATATGCTGATGTTTTTCAGTTTGCATATCTGCACTCATCCACTTGTAACACCCTGGGGGTATATGCCCCTCGTGGGGGAGAGCTCCACCCTCCACTGAACCCGTTAGTTTTGAATTTCATGTCACTTTAAATGAAGGACAACATTTCCTTCAATTTTGGTATCGAACCATTCTATTCCACATTTGATTTACCCTAAAGCTTTTGCATGAACCATATTTTATTTCAGAAGTATAATATGAAATAACTGATTCCCCCGCAGTACTGAACACCTGTTAGTTTGAATTTTGTGTCGCATTTCGAATTTCGTGAAAATATATCTTATTTTGAATCGCCGATTTTCATTAAAACGGATTTTATTATATCTTAATATAACTCTTGCTACAGCTAGGTCACATCATTAAACTAACAAACCAGCACACATGATTATCTGTACCAAACTTGAAATAAATGTACACCAAGAACATGCTACATACATGTATATATATTCATCAGGTATACAACATGAGATGTATAGCTTAATTTTGGTATTATTTAATCACTATTATTCCCTGGTCAGCCAATAATGCCTCTCCTGCACCTTACTCATAGAGTACACTTAACATCAGCAGATTTCAACATGATCAGCAGGCAGGCAGTTTGATGGCTTTACACCGAGTGGATTTGAATTGTAGGCTGACAGCAGGAAGTCTTTAAGCTTCATTTAACACTAACTTCATTTCAAATGCTGCTACATTCTCTGATCGCCTTTTCAATCCGGCCATTTGGTTCCATTGAATGCTTGTTTATCTATTTGTATTCTAAATGCATACAAAAAAATTAGTCGTCTCGGCTTATATTTTATGGAGTTATGCCCCTTTTTAAATATAATAATCTCGGGTTTTGTGATATATAGTTGAGTGTGCAAGTTATATCTGCAGATCCGTGTTCGGTACATAATTTTGGAAACTTATTTATCTAGTTGTATTCTAGAAGCGTACAAAAAAAATCATCATCTCAGCTCTTACTTTATGGCGTTATGCCTCTTTCTGGGTGTAATAATCTTGGATATGCTTGAATGTATTAACCAGTTACAGTATCTGAAGAACTGTGTTTGGTATAGCTAAATTATTTATCTACTTGTATTGTAGAAACCTACAAAATATTATTCGCCTCAGCTTTTATGTTACAGAATTGTGCCCCTTTTGTGATATTTGCTTGAATGTAGCTGTTAAATCTACAGAATAATGATGTGCTGTAAAAAGGACAATTCTGAATGATTGGTAAATATAGCCATAATATGTTGCACATTCTCAGCATATTTCTCAATTGCCCTGGGGAAGCCGAGGGTTTTTGTGAGTCTCACCCTCATGTTGTGACTGGCAAAGCTCATATGGTA
This sequence comes from Hanleya hanleyi, assembly GCA_036873755.1. Taxonomy (NCBI): domain Eukaryota; kingdom Metazoa; phylum Mollusca; class Polyplacophora; order Lepidopleurida; family Hanleyidae; genus Hanleya; species Hanleya hanleyi. Next base: position 27,362 of record JAVTVY010005174.1, on the reverse strand, counting down.
AGTCAAATCTCTGTGTGAATTCACCTGATCAGCTATTTCACCAAACAGCCAAATTTATTTCCCAAACCTACACCTGCTTTGCTATATGCCTTAATTCCGCCAGGAATATCCCATACAAACGTTAAAACGGAAGTTTAAAACAAAAGTTATCTCCCCCTGGGGAGTTACCTCCCTAGGGAGTTATCTCCCTTTGGGGAGCTCTCTCATCTCAGCCAGGATATATAAGCCAGCTCCCAGTATTACACTTCCTCTTTTCTCGTTTGTAACCTCCAGTGGTTACATCAGGGAGTTCCATACAGCTAGTTGTTGTTGTTAAATTTGTACTCTATTTACAGAAAAGTTTTTCTTGAATATTATGTCTGAGTATTGTATCCCAATTGTCTTGCCGTTCGTGTGGGCGAGTTTCGACACGCTTAGACGCCCACACACGTTGTTTCGCGTGTAAAGATAAATTATGCTATCGAAATAACACATGTGTGAATTTTTGGGATTCATGTACTTGGAAAAAATATATGCTTAAGCACGTAGGTCTTACCTACTGCAGGCTACTGAAAACCTCGATCTATCGGAGGTCGATAGACGCGTTTTTGAAATTGCCTTAGTGAAAGGCATCAAAATTATAGAGGTCCCGTTTTGGATTTGTCTTCTAAATTGGAAAGTCCGGCACTTTCTTCCATGTCTGGTAATATTCCCCCTAGTGGTACCGTTCCTACAGGAAGATAACCAGAGTGTACTTGAAAGTCAAGCCTTCTCTGGTATAGCATTGTCTGGGGAACCGGTTTCTTTGTTCAGACAGACAAAGGCCAGGTCGCGGCTGTCGGAATACTCCATTGTCTCCGACGGACATAAGAATTTGTTCTCACCGCGTGTAGTTCACCGACTCCTCTGTCATTTGGTCTTTCTCCGGCTGATTCTTACAATAGGAATAAAAATCGTTCTGTATCTACCTTTACGGTTTAAATCTTCCTCGGCTAGTTTGTCTAAAAAGAAAACTGCCTCTCATTCTATGGAAAGGCGTGCGAACTCGACTGTAATTGTTCGGTTTACGGATTTACAACCTCCACTTTCGGCGTATGTTGACACGTCACGTCGTCGTTTCCGTGTTTCTGATCGTCGCTCTTGTTTCATCGCAACGCCGTTCTCGTTCTCGTTCCAGACAGTTCATTCAGGAGGTTATTTTTATTACGTTTGAACTGTACGAAATTGAACAAAGATTTTTCTTCACGGAATAAAAATGCTTCAACGTATTATAACTTCGGAGAATTACAAGTTCTGCAGAGAATTTTGCAGACCGTCATTTTTCGTTGTGTTGTTGTTGTTGTTCTTGTGTTCCGGATTTTCCCCCAGTTTTGGTAGTCTTTCTTCTATGCATTCAGTTCATTGCTCCTACCAAGGTTTAGTCTCTTGTTATATCAAGTGTTGCTCTGTTTGTTTGATATCATGTGATCAAGAGACAACTTGCAGAGTTTTTTCTCTGTCTTTGATTTTACGTGTGTTGTTGTTGTTGCGTTTGTCTTCGTCATCACAAGGCAAAGCTTTACACTACGGCTCTTTGTTACATTTTAATGAGCTACATTATTACTCTCTTTGTGTAATCAAGGGTGTGTTGAACAACAAAAGAGATCACGAGTTCTTTATTAAGAAAACTGTGCTATTCTTTGGAATACATTTTTTCTGCTAGTAAATATTGCATTGTGATATTATTATGTTTTCACAACCAAATTTTCCCATCGGTATATTGAATTAGACGTACAATTCAAATTGAGTTGAGCTTTAATTTTATTTTCTTCTTTCTGAGAAATTATTATTATTAGCTTGAGTGAGTTTATTTTTCCGAGAAATCTTAGGATTGATCTTTACCCTGTCTGTGTCAGGATCAACCTGAAGTTTCTCAATCATCTGCTTGGACAGCATAAGTTTGTTCCATCGGGCGGTCTTCCTGTTCTTCGTAAGTTACTTGCGTCCGAGTATGTTTACCGGTTACAGCCTTGTAAGAAGAATCACAGACTGCTCTTTAGCAATGTTTTTCTCCTCGATAGCCTCGTCCAAACATCTTTTGGTCTACAGCATTTGTATAAAAATTGATCTTAATTTTTATTCCGGATGATAATTTCATCTATTCCATTTGATGACTTATATGCAGTTTGGTCCTCTAATTAGGGGGCGGTTCTAGATTGAACATTGTTTGGTTTGGTCAATTCAATTTTATGAAGTTTATGACCTTATAGTTCATCTACCGGCGAGAGACATCTAAATGTATTTCCTGTCTTCGGGGAATTTTTAAATTTTTTTATGGAAAATCTTCCTAGTTTACGTTGGAAGTTTCTTTGTGTTGATTGTCGGGGATGTTACTACCAAGCTGAGTAACGCTCTCGATTAACGCTGGGGACAAGGAATGTGTTCATTCTCCTAGATGCGTTTCAAATCTCATTACAAGTCTCGCATACTACGGCTGTTTTGTTTCGGACTCCACTGTGATTTTTCCAGTTTCGGCTTTAAAGTTTTTCAGATTCATCTTCAGTTGTTTTTCCATAACGTCGTTCTTGTTCTCTTCAACGTCGTTTCTCGTACATTTTTAAGGTTTTACCCTGCTCCTTTGTGAGCGTATATGTACAATAAATTGAACTGATTTGTTACAATTTGGGAAAATCACTTCGCCGAAGCAACGCCTTTCGCGTTTCGCACCTGTACGTCTTTCTCATACATCTGTTAGACGTTCCCGTACGCCATAACGTCGTTCACCACGTCGTTCTTTTATACCCCCTTATCAGGGTCGTCAAGTTCGACAGTTCCGGTCTCCATTGCTAGATCTTTTTCTTGATTGTCATAGAGACTTCGACGTTTGTTTGCCTGCACGTCTCTCGATTTCGGTGTTTTTCTAAAAAAGAAGGAAGACGTTTCGGTTGATGCGTTTTTCTTTATCGCGGGGTTGACCCCCATCGCTTTAAAGGCGAGATGCATATCTTTTACCCATTCATCCTCGTTTTTCGGCGTTTTTCCTACGATTCACCATCGTCGGTCGTCGGTTTGTGTGACAAGTCCTTCCGTTCGGAGTCGGCATCGCCCTTGTATCACTTTTATAGTCTGGGCGTTTTTCTCCATCTTGGGGCTTTCACATCGAGGTTTTACTTGCGGTGGTGCCCCTAGTGGTTCGATCACAGGGAGTTCACTTTTCAACTCTGTTATTCAGACGCGAGGAAAAGTAACAGTCCCATTCTTCTTTCTAATTGAAGAAAAGCCATATTGTGACGGAGTGTGACACCTTATAGCTGGTGCCGTCAAGATTTTTGGTCACATATAGACCAGTTTTTGTTGCACTTCCGGTGGTCGAATTATGGGGGAGATTACCGTGGGATCGTCGTTACTTTGGGGACAGGTTTTCGACTCTCTCCATCAAGTGCTTCGTCCCGTATAGACCGTTGGACCAGTTTTTGACGTGGGCATTATAGTTGTTTTGTCGTCAACTGGTAGCTCTTGTCATTTCTACGCAGGACCTTAATCATTACGGTCGTATCCTGGTTCGGTCACTGCAGTTCCTTCTGTCTTATTACAGACGTCATCCCTCAATCCATTAGTGCTGGTATTGACGTCTCTATTTCCACCTCTGTTTTTGCTGGCAGTCCCGCCACATCGTCATGTGGGGTGTTCATTTCCGGCTAATAGTCTTGGTTGCCAGACTTCACATCAATTTAAAAAAAAAAAAAAAAAAAAGACGATGTTTTCTACCAATCGGTCTTCCACATCGCAGCTCTATCAAGTGAAATGGACCTATTTCGTCTCTTGATGCCGTGAACGTGATGCCGATCCCGACTCTGCCTCTATTTCCTTAGTAGCTGACTTCCTCCTTCACCTTCATCGTGATATGAAGTTTCGAATCAGCACCATTGAGGGGTATCGATCTACTTTGGCTAGGGTTTTACGTCTTTCTGCCGGCATCGACATTAGTCTAAATGACAATATCGCTGCGCTCATTCGGGCCTTCGCGTTACGGTCTCGCCGTACTCGCCAGCTGTTACCGAAATGGGTTATTGGTGTGGTTCTGTGTGCTCTGATTCGTCCGCCCTTTGAACCCTTACAGTCCGCTTCTCTAAAAACTGTTGCCTACAAGACTGTTTTTCTGGCGGTTTTTGCTTTGGCATCTAGAGTGTCTCAACTTCATGCTCTTGAGAGATCATCTATTACCTGGACGGCGGATTGGTCTCGCTTCCCCTTTCGACCCATTCCTGTGTTTATCCCCGAAAATGAGTCTGTTCGCCTAGGTCCGTGTGCTCAACGTTTGTACTCCATCCCTGCGTTATCAGACTTCGTGCATGACTTTGAAGACGACCTTTCTGTTTTACCCTGTTCGAGCCATATGCCACTACGAGTATGAGCTGGCCGAATGGGTAGAGTCGCGTGAAGAGTTATCGTTTCTATCTCACTCGTACCGATCCCGGTCGGGGCTCTCGTCGTCTATTATTCTTGTCCCTTCGGCCGTATGCAGTGCGTGACATTACTAAGAATACCATTGCTTCGTGGTTGAAGAAGACCATAAAGTGGTCATATCTTTTGGCCATTTACGCTCCCCCACTACTATCTACTGCTTCTTCTCAGAAATTCGTGCCATCGCTACGTCATGGCCTTTATGGAAGAACTTGTCCCTCCATGACATTGTCTAGTCCTGTGCTTGGACGACAAACTCCACGTTCATCAATTTCTATCTGAGAGATATGTCAGTGCATTCAGATAGAGTGACCACGCTTGGGCCGCTGGTGGCTGCCCAGCACGTGGTCAAGTAACTTTTCAAAAAGAGAGGGGGGGGGCATTTTTCATCGTCGCAGCAAGTCCGCCAGCTTGCTGTATCATCTCATCTCTCAGTCATATGATATGTCCACATACTACATGATCACCTAAGAAAGAAGTAATAGGTCAGCTTGCCAGCCACCGACTCTCAAGTCATCAATCACGGCCTGACACAATGAAGAGTTTTAATCTTTGCCTTTACTGCGGATTTGCTTGTGTCATTTCAGGTTGAAGCTATGACCTTCTAGATCATCTCAGCTGAGTCACCTGCGGTCAACTCACAAGTTCAACGTACAAAGAACTGACACTTTTGTGAGTAATAATAATGTTTATTTTCAGGTCACCAGTGTCAGCAACAGTAAAGTACAGAGAGTTGACGAAGACGTAGAGTAGACTCAGAGCTTCCGCTGTCAACTCACAACAGACCAGTGTCAGCATCTGGGATTAAAGTACACAGAGTTGGACTTAAGTCGGATTGTGGACTGAGGAGGGTGTAAGTTGGTCACCTTGTATGGCACGATGGATGTATCTTCCCAACTCATACATGCTTACCCCCCCCCCCCACAACCACGATCACAGCTACATGGATGAAGACATTCAAAAGATAAGTAACTTCTATTACTACTCCATAATTAACCACTGCGTCACCAACCAGGGTTCTTTTTGTTGAGAATTATTGTCATATCTGTGCTCTTTTTAGGTCACCTAAGAGAAGTAATAGGTCAGTTGGCCAGCCGCCATCTCTCAAGTTATCTTTTAAGGCTTGACTCAATTATGATTTTTAATCTTTGCCTTTACTGCAGATTTGTTTGTGTCATTTCAGGTTAAAGCTTTGATTTCTTCTTCCAGATCATCTCAGCTGGGTCATCTGCGTCCATCCTAGGGTGTCCAGTGTCAGCAACATGGACTAAACTACAGAGGATTGATGAGGACGTAGAGTAGACTCAGAGCTTCCGCAGCCAACTCTCAACAGTCCAGTGTCAACATCAGGGATTAAAGTACACTGAGTTGGACGTAAGGCGGAATGTGGACTGACGATGGTGTCAGTTGGTCGGCTGGTATGGTACGATGGCGTTTTCTCCCAACTCATACCTGATTACTTCCGGATTCAGGCGCTCAGGTTCCTGAGTCATTATGGCAGTAGTACTTCGCACCACTACCACAATCACAGAACCGGACACCTTGTATGCTACATTGGCGACCAAAGATCCCAACTCATACATGCTGCCTTTCAAGTACTCATTCCGGCAAAAGTGCCTGAGTCCTGCACGGGAGGTAACATTGTGCTCCACATCCAAGACCACAGCTACTTGCATGAAGACATGCAACAAGATAAGTAGCCACTTCTTATATCCATGACTACCTTCTGCGTTCTGACCAGGGTTTTCTTGTTGAATATTATTGTGTCTTGTTGGTGATCTTCTCAGCGGATATACAGCTTGCCATTGAACAACTACAGCAAGACCGAGGTTCCCACCTCCATATGTTGGTAGTGAGGCATATAGCAAAGCAGGTGTAGGTTTGGGAAATAAATATTAAACATTTATAAACAATGTTTCTATTTATAACCAAACCAAACCTGCTTTGCTCTGATGGCCCTCCCATCCTTCCCCTCACTCCGCGGCCTTGTACACCACAGGTCTCGGTTATATCAATGAGAAAAGAGGAAGTGTAATACTGGGAGCTGGCTTATATATCCTGGCTGAGATGAGAGAGCTCCCCAAAGGGAGATAACTCCCTAGGGAGGTAACTCCCCAGGGGGAGATAACTTTTGTTTTAAACTTCCGTTTTAACGTTTGTATGGGATATTCCTGGCGGAATTAAGGCATATAGCAAAGCAGGTTTGGTTTGGTTATAAATAGAAACATTGTTTATAAATGTTTAATACTTGTTGACATGGCAACTGTATCCACTAATGTTATTGGCACGATTCAAAGTAAGATAGTTTAATCTTCAACCATTTGGTGACTATTTATGGTGTTGTTTTAGGGTATTGTCGTCATCATGTATGTCCGTCCGTCCATCTGTCCGTCACAGCTTTTTCGTTACCAAGATATCTTTAGAATGACGTACCCTAGGCTCACCAGACTTGAATTGCACATCCATATGCTCGTGATGCGAACCCTATTGAATCTGAACCCGATTGGTTGGAAACTTTGGCGGCCATCTTTAATTGATGCGAAATCATTAATTTTGTGTATCTCGGAAACCATTTCACTGTTCAGTGTGAAACTTGGTATAGATCATCGATACATCAAGAAACTTTAAAGGAATGACCAAACCAGTTTCCCTGATTGGGTGAAAGCCTTGGTGGCCATCTTTAATTTATGCAGAATCTTTAATGATTTATTTCTCTGATACCATTTAAGTGTTTTATACGAAACTTGATATACAGCATCGATGTATCAGGAGACTCGCAATGAATAACGACATCAGTTCCTCTGAGTGGCGGGAAGGATAGGCAGCCATCTTTAATTCATGGAAAACCATTAATGATCTCTATCTCTCATACCGTTAAAGTGCTCAATGTAAATTTTGGTATACATCATCGATGCATCAAGAGACTTACGATGAATGACAGAACTGGTTTCTCTGATTGGACAGAAATCTTGGCGACCATTTTTAATTTATGCCAAATCATTAATGATCTATATCTGATACCATTTTAGTGCTTCATATGAAACTATAAATCATTGATACATCAATAAACTTACAAGTAATGACAACCAGTTTCTCTGATTAGATGGAAAACTTGATTGCCATCTTTAATTTATGCAAAATCTATACCTCTGGTACTGTTCAAGTGTTTGATGCAAGACTGTATACATCATCAAGAGACTAAAAATGAATGACAGAATCATTTTCTCTGATTGGATGGAAACCTTGGCAGACATTTTTAATTTATGTAAAATCATTGATGATCTGTATACCCTTTGATACTGCTCAAGTATTCAGTATGATGTTTGGTACACATCATCGATACATCAAGAGACAAGTAATGACTGCCGGTTTCTCTGATTGGACGGAAACCTTTGTGGACATTTCTGATTGCAAAATTTTTGACAATCTGTATATTTGTCATTTGACTGCTTGGTGTTCCTGACTTCTTCAAAGTAGTATGGTTCAAATTGAATACATTATGAATGCCTGGCGCTCAGAGCCGAGGGGTTTTCAGATGCCCATCTTCGTATTTTTCCAGCAATACTATCTAGATTTCATTATAATTTACACATGAACGGGCTGGATGAAGAGAGGGAGTGGTATTGAGTTGGGTTGATTTTTTAGTTGGGAGGGCCGGGGATGGACACAGGCAATTATGTCTTAACCACATATAAAATAATTCACATACAGTTTCTCCCGTTATGATATCAAGTGATTCCATGAATGTTTATTGCTCAAAATTGACAGTTTTACCTCTGAAAGTACAATACAATGTATCCAATAACACAGCTGATATGATTCACTCTCTGACCTTTAGCTCAAACATATATTTGTAGAATTGGTGAGTTACTGGAGCACCTAGGAACATTGAGAGATGAGCATACAGCCAGTTACACATTCCTCTACAGGAATGGTAGTGACGAGGGGAGCAAGCGTGGAGTAGATAACATACCTCCAGGTGCTTTGGAGGAGACGTGAGTAAGCGCTGTACTCGGTAATGGCTTCTGTGTTATCATATATGTCTACCATAGTCCACATAATATAGGCCGTCATGACCATGGTAAGCAAGGTGGTCATGTTTACTGCTGGTCATTTCGGAGCCTGTTTCTCCCATTCCCTGTACTTCAATATAAATTCTTATCCCACAAATTGTAATTCATATATAGGAATGTAGGGAGAAGTTTGTTTTATTCTACATGAAGATATTCAGGTGTAAAAATTGCATCACTTACCAATGGTTGAACATCTGTTGAAGGCTTCTCCTATATTATTGCAATGAAAAATTGAATGTAGTTCATACATTGGGTCAGTCGCTGTATCACATTGGTGAGTGATATGTGAATATGAATACGGTAGTTCATAGGCATCCATGTCTGGAAATGATTTTTCCAATACAGGTTATGGGGGATATAGAATTGCTGTTTGTGTGTGGGGGGGTGTGTCTGTGCGTGCGTCATGTTTTCCCGTTAACACGATAACTGTTGATTCAACAGCAGGTGATTGGGTGGGCACGGGTTCCTGTTGCTTCACTGCATTTTGCCGAGAAGCAACAGGAACTTGATAATGTGATTCTAGCACTGTAATATCACTTGTGTTTATTGCAATGTGTAAACGTCTTGTCTGTGTCTTGTTTGTGGCCTCAGTGTTTTATGTGGTGGGTGGAGGGTGCCTGGTTCCATACTAGTTGATTTGCCGTGATATGAGTGAAACAGTGTTGAAGGCGATGTTAAATCCTTACTCAATTCACTCCAAATTTTAACTGAAGGTAAAATTGGAGATTAGCTTTCTTGCTATTGATTTTGAGGTCACAAGGTCAAAGGTCAAGGTCACTTGGGCTCGGAAGCTTGCAAAAAAAGATAGAAATCTCCAGTTCTAGTTCATAAATTGATACCAAACATTGGATACGTATTGCCGATGGGGCAAAGACGAAAGTTATTAATGTTAAGGTCAAAAGATCAAAGGTCAAGTTCACTCAAGCCAGAGAACCTGTAAAAAATGGAAAATCTCCTGTTCCCTGTCCAGAATTGGTTGAAAAGTTGATGCGCCCCGTGGGGCTTCCAGGGATTGACCTGGGATGTCGTTGTGCACACCGCAGGTCATGGTAAGAATGGGCCTCAGCTCCTCAGACAGCTTGTCATAAGAGGCGACTGAGGCACCCGAGTTCCCGGGCGTGAAAAGGAATAGGACCCCATCCGTGTAGTTCCCGGGTGTGAAAAGTAATAGGACCCAACGTCGTGATATGACTGAAATACAGTTGAAAGCGGCGTTAAATTATATTCACTCACTCAAAGCTTGATGCCTATCTTGCATATGGGCAGAGAATAACCCTACTTACTTTGAGGTCAGTAGGTCAGACAAACATTGATCAAGGTCACCAAATGTGGAAAAAGTAGGGAATTTGAACTCGGAGAGTAGCGGTCATTGATTTTGATTGATTATTACCTCTTGACTAGAAATATAGACAAAGAGTCATTGGCATCGTCTGTTTGTCCATTCGTCTGTCCATATTTAGTGTATATATAATATCTCTTGAAGGAATATAGCCAGGCTCTTCAAAGCAGTTGCACTTGGTGATCGGTCAGAAGCCTATGGAAAATGACTGACCTTGACCTAATTTAATAGGTCAAATTCTAATGTTTGCAATATTTTTTGAATGATTATAGTTAGGGTATCCAAATTCATATTGCACATGTGACTGATGATGAACTTGAAGCCTACCAAAGTTGACTGACCTTGACCTATTTTACAAGGTCATTCACTGTTTATTATGATATATATTGATATATATATGCATGTAGCCAGGCTTTCCAAATTAATTCTATGTATGCATCTGGCGATGATCCAAAACTAAGTTAAAGATGACAGACCTTGACCCATTTTTTCAAGGCCAAATTCTAGTTTTTCACTGACACATTGAGCAATGTTAAATAAATTAAAATTGTACTAGTAATTTTTTTGTTTTGTCTCATCTGACTGGAAAATTTGACAGGGGATATGTGAGCTTGCGGCTGTTGTTTTAATTCAAATTACCTGGGTACTTCATACCTGTTATTTTGTCCTGTCCTGGAGTTCTTATATGTCTGCTAGCCTGCATGCTACCAAACCTTTATCCACCTTTTCTCTCCTTGCTGTCTGATCCATAATGTATTCACCCTCTCTCTATCTGTCTCTCATATATACATGGACTTACTATCTGATAGCATTCCCACCTGCTCTCTCACTGCATGGTCAGTATGATTTCCAGTTGTTTTGAAAACTTATTAATCGATTCGATAAAAAGTATAGTGCCCTCAGATTTACAATCCAGCTTTTCATTTTGGTCACTTACTGAATCAGTTCTCAATATTGGAGATATCGACAATAATGGAGAGAGCCTTTCAAATGGAGCAGATACTATGGAGAGTTTGACCTATGTTTGATCTGTTGTTGCACAGATTGGGATTGTACAGAGTTATTATGCTACAATAATCAGTTGTATTACTGATATAGTTCTGTGAATTTCTGATTTTATATCACAATTATACATGTACAGTAAATGCTCTAATAATTCAGTCACAGGATGTGTATTTTATCTTCCCAAAATATTGGGGTTATCAAATGTAATAGAACAGATAGTTGACTTAATGATAAAAGACGGGACATCTATGTTCATGAGGTGATATTAGATTGATTGGAATGACAGATCAAAATCTGGAGGTGACGACAAGTCGAGTATTAATAACATGATAGGATTATTAGACCATTTACCATAAGTTACTGTATTATGAATTCATTGGGCAGAATTTCTCTCATCTCATGATAAATTCAGTAATTGAAATTTCAATTTATATATTTACACTCTTCCCAAATTTGTTTTTGATATTAACATATATGTAAGAGACAATGAAGAGTTGTTGTCCTGTTGATTCACATGATACATGTATAGATACACGTGCTGCTAGACATGTGCTTGTGTACAAGTATAATACAACCAGACACTATATATGCATTTGGCTATATGCACTGACATATTAGTATCCTGGTTTTGGGAAATTCAGGAATTTTAATTTACAACTGCCTCATCAAGCTTTCATATGAAAACAAGTTTGTCAGGAAGGAGAGGAAAACTACTGGTACAGAGGGAGTAAGCGTAGTACCAGGACCCCGGGAAAAAACATAACATCAGCACCAGGTCTTGGATCTTTGACAAGAATGAGGGCAACAGATTGGGACTGGGGAACTACAGGCAATAGCACCAGGACCTAGGGCATAAAGACCAGTAGCACCAGGACCTAGGGCATAAAGAACATTAGCACCAAGACCTACATGTACGGCATAAAGAACAGTAGCACCAGGGCATCGGACAGTAACTGCTATGAATGGAAATCATTTTATGAGCAATTGGGTCAAGAACAGTAGCTCCAAAGCTTTATGGATAAAGACATCATCATCAGAGCTTGGGGCTAAAGACAGGTTTAGGGCTTGCATGGGATTAAGAGCAGTAGAACCTGGGCTTGTTGCATTTCAGACAGTCAACTTCAATACTTGGAGGATTAATGGTACATGTGTAGCATCATAGGGCTTGGGGCATTTAGGAAACTAACCTCTAAGGCTTGGGGATAGGGTGTGTGAAGGCAGAAACACCAGGGGTTGTGCCATGGTGTCACCTGGGACATTTCGAACGGCATGTGACATTTTGGTAAGCGACATTTCAATAACTTTATTTCACAGGCGAAATTACGTTAAAAATACAGATTTTCACATTTTTTTAGCATAGGCTACAGGGTTACGAAGACGTTAAATTTTGTAGAAATTGTCCAGATGTCAAATTTAGTCATTGTCAAAGCATTAGATAAGACAAAATATACATTGACAAATATTAAAACTTTGTTTAGGCCACCTGTGATGTTTACAAGATTCACCAAGGTAAAGTTTGCACATCTCTTCAAATAATATATTAATGCCATGTATTAAAGCAACAGGTGTTACAGCCCGAATCATTTTGATTATATATCCATTAAGGATAGTTTTACCTATACACAGGATGAGCATTTACATGTTTGTATCTGTTACAGACATGACAGACAACTGATGGAGAATGTGCTAAATTATCTACTATATATAGAAAAGTAACTTAATACCAACATAAATTAGCTGTAAAATCTTCCATATATTTCTGTACATAATGTACATCTACTTCAAAACTCCTGATTAAATGTCACTTATATCAAAATGTCATGTTCTGAAATGTTGCTGATTCTTGGGCCATATAGACAGCAGTGTATCAGTTATGAAAGTCAGCTGTACAAGGGTTCGGAATATTTAAAACTATAATACTAGGGGCTAGAATCTGTTCATCAGGACCTACTTCCAAACTTTTTCCAAAGTTGCATATTATGTCAACAACAAAAAATCTGATGTTCAAGGACTGTGGTCTCGAAGATGAGGGTTCTAAAGTAGCCCGACTGATTAACACCAGTGTAGACCTTAAAGAACTGCATAAATACAACTTCAAAAAACAGCAGCAATTAATCTGCTGGCAAAAATGTCATTTGGTTTGAAAACGTTGTTAGTAACTTTAGCAAAACATCACCAGCTAAGAAAATAGGAATTTGTTATTTGTAATACTTTGTTTGCTTGCAGATGTCTAGCAGTTATATGCTACATGTATATCAGACTGCTTCCTCTGTTTTCTCCTTCACCTTAATATTGTTACCCTGATAACCTGCTTTACAATAGCCCTTCTCTTCTTCCTTCATTCAATCCTGTATCAGGGAAGTTCTGATGATCAATGATACTGACAATGCTTGTAACAGTGCACTTGATGACCGTGGATCAGACAAGATGGCTGTTGCCCTGCAGGATGTCACGTATGGTCCTCCAAAGTCGAGAGAAATATTTTGTAAAGGTTTGTGAGATGTCCTTGAAATTAATTTTTTTTTTTATAATATGCAGAAGTGCATGCACAGTTTAGGTGCAAGACGAAAGTCTCCATGGGTTTCTGTTACTTTATTTCATACAATACAGCATTTGGTTTAATATGTCTCCAGGTATCATTGGCTACAAGTGGTAAGAAATACAGTTGTTTAGATGTCAAATATGAATTGATGGATCACATGCTCCATAGTTACATTGTCTTCTTACTTCAAGTTGATACTAATAGCAGATTTTGAACCAAAGTTGACTTGGATGAAATTTGCATATTTGTTAAATGCGTTTTTTCCTTTCATTAGATTTAGATTTAGAATTCAAACCTGGTACAAGTATTTTAATTACTGGAGACAGTGGCTGTGGGAAGAGCTCATTACTCAGGGTCATTAATGGACTTTGGCCTTCATTAACAGGTAAGATCATTCAATGGTGTTTTCTAAACAAAATGTATCTTCACCCAACAAAATCCACAATTATGCTCATTGGTACGAGACCTAAGCTTCAAAAGATTGACAAAGATATCCATTTACAAATTAACAGTTCTGAACTGCAAAATGTGCAGTCCGATAAGATCCTAGGACTAGTTATTGACCAAACACTAAGTTGGCAGGACCATGTTGATATGGTCTGTGACAAGATATCCACCAAACTTGGTATCCTCTACAGATACCGACATCTTCTGAGAAAAGAAGCCAAAATTATATATTATAATGCATATATTCTCCCGCATATGGATTATTGTATGACAATCTGTTCAATATAATTCTAATTATATTCAAATTGTAAATCTTGGAGTTAACTCATCTCAGGCCATCACAAGGGACACGAGACAAACCTATTTTATACAAAAAAGTTTTGTTTATCTATATGCATATATGCTGAGCCCCACTATATATATCTTATGGAACTATAATTCTCTAAACAAGGCTCCATGGTATATTCACCATGTATTGTACATTTATATATTTGTGAACGCACCCAGCGTCTCATGCTAATCTATTATTATTATTATTAATTATCTGGGATTTAACAAGCCCTTTGGGGTTTTATTCCCGCCATATTTCTATGTATCTATACCCTACTTGTACATATATATATATTATTTGTATATGGTGAATAAACAATCAATCAATCAATCAATCTGGGGAAATGCAACTGCGTCCCAGATAAACGGAGTGTACAAACTACAGAAACGTGCTGCCAGAATCATTCTGAACTCCCACTATTTAACTCCCACAAGAACTCTCCTGCGAGAGCTTCAATGGATCGGTATACCAGACAGAATAGTATCTCAAAAAGCAACCTTCATGTACAAAATCATCAACCAGCAATGTCCCTCATACCTTAATGATCTATTTAAATATGTAAATGAAGTTACAACGAGAAACCTCAGGTCAACTGCGAACAACAAACTGTACCTTCCTTGACCCAAAACATGCTATATGATGCAAAGCTTGAGCTATACAGGAGCAAAGTTGTGGAACTCCCTAGACCAAAATATTACAACATCTCCCTCCCTTGGGATATTCAAGTCCAGAATGATGGAAGTCTTTAATGAACATGCAGTAACATTGAGTAACATTTGTATATATATCCTTATTTTCCTTAAGATTTGTCTTATATGTGTGTAATTATGATAGCTCATTTCTTTGCAATTGTCTTGTTGTTAGAGGGCCTCCGGGAAGAACAGTTTTTCAAACTGACTGAGTATTTTTGTAAACCCTCAGAAAATAAAGTTATATATATATATATACTTGAATCAATAAATTATTTGACCTTCAGTTCATACTCTAAAGTACTGACATTTATTATGCCATTTATGGAGAAATTTAACAAAATTATGTATTATTAAAAAAAAAATGATTCAGGAAAACACTTTATTTGTGACCCAAATCTACACCTGCTTTTGCTATGCCTTATCTCCCTTTAGGAAGAATCCTACAAATAGTTAAAAACGAAAAGTTGTCTCCCCTTAGGGAGCTCTCTCAGCCCAGCTAGGTTACTTAAGCTCTGCCCAATCCATAATCTTCCTCTTTCTCTATTTGTACCTCCTCGAGTGTGGTGCATATCAGGAAGTGTCCTATAGAGTGCTGGTTTGGTTGTTGTTGGTTTGACCTTCGGTTGTACCTTTGCTAAACTTGTATTTTTCTCTTGCTGTATTTCTTAGACATTATGTCTGAGATATCTGTCCCTGTAAATTCTAATTCATGCCGTTTGTGTCGGCAGTTTTGGTCTAGTTGGATGCTCACACGAAAGGTCACCTTTGTTACCGTCAGCCACGTGTTTAGAGTGTCTAAGTTGGGATGTTGCCGCCTGGAGGTTTATGTCCAGGCTTGACGAGCGTATTTATTACGGGTTACGGTAGACCCTGCTTTATCTGCGGACGAAAGACGCCAAAATGAAATCGCTCTTGTCGGAGATTTCAAAATTTTAACTATGATCTTTCTGGTTTCTTGTTTGGTTATCGCATAAATTTAGTCCAGCCAGATTCTATTGGAATCCCTGTCAGTGGGACTGTTTGTACGTTAGGATAATGTTAAATCCCAGACAGTTCAGAACCGGTTGGTAAAGTTTTGTCTGGCGCGTTTGTGCACAAACCCGTTTCTTTGTTTGGACAACAAAGGATTCTGTCCAAAGCCCGGCTTTCTCGACCGCTCTTTGTTATCGGGAACGTGATCTGTCCAGAGTACAGCCCGTAGCTCAAATCTCCGCATTCACACGGAGCTACACGGAATTTACACGGAACAACACGGAACTGCAAAATTTCCGTGTAAGCTGAATATATCCACACGGAGCTTTCTCCGTGTTGACACGGAAGGACACGGAGTTTGTGGACTTTGATTATTTTTGACATGGATTGGACTTAGATTATTTTTCAATAATAGGATATACATTTATACAGGTCCAGGCCGTATTGGACATAGCAATGTAAGATAATGTACTACATATAAGAGAGCACAATTTCAATGGCATCAAATACAACATTCCCCAATACAGCCAAATGCACTACATGTAAATGACATAACAAACAAATGAAAGTTCAATCAAGTTCTGTTTTAATTCAACTCTCAAGAATAGACATATTATAAAAGTCAAAATCTTATGAACAAAAGTTATCTTATAGTTTCTCAAGCAGAACCTCACCAAACTAACATGAACCGTAATCAGTACTTATCATTTTCACTACCGGTACGTATCCAAGGCTCAAAATATATGCTCGTTTCTCACTATTGTTATACTTTTGTTCTCATTAGTTCATTAATACTTTAAGGATTATCCTTTGAAAAAATATTACCTTACCTTTCTTTGGAGTAAAAAAAAAAAAATAATAACTCAGTGATTTATTTTTTTGTTTATTTATTTATTTTTGGAAAGGCAAACTCTAAATAAATCAAATTAATAAAATTATTACACCAGACCTCTGTCACATGGCTTTTGCAAAAGAAACAAAGTCCTTAAGTTAAACTGGAATAAGTTAAAGGAAACAAAACTATCCACATTCGGCATGTTGTTGTTGTTGTATTCAACATTTGGATTTCCATTCAAAGTCGCGGGAGTTTTAGAGTCTTGTGAAATCAGCAGCAGTTTTAAACATTGATGTAGCCCAAGTATTCAAATATTTCTTTCTTCTGAGTCTTTGCTTTCGCAGTGATACTTTTTAGACAACATAGACTTGATCAGTTTAGTTACAGAGTTCACGCAAATATGGATCCACGAAAACTGAACCCTAGCAAAGGCCAGATGAATTGCCGATTTGCAAAAAATTCGGAATCGAAACTCCAAAAATCCGGAAGCGGACTCCAAAATTAGAAGTATCGTGACAAGTTTAATTAAGACTAACTACTGTCCTTACAAACGACAAGAATTATTTTATTCTTCAGACAGTTCAGTATTCTAAGTGAGAATTGGTAGTATTCTCATGAAAGAAAAATAATTGATCCAGAGATCCGATTTTAGGTTGAAGTCCGAGTTTTTATACATACACTTCGAGCCGTTTATTTTTGGCGCGTAGCATTGAGAGGTTGGGGGAAGTCGCGGGAAGAGAGAGAGAGAGAGCAGACGCTAATTCAAAACAACTAAAATGATATTCTTGTCATTGAACAACAACATGATTCGTCGGTCGGTACATCCAAAACAGACACAATAACAACAGACTCTACCATCCGCCTGAGTGATGATACTGAATGAATTTCCCCTGCAAGAATAGCGCCAAATTTCGCTGTTTCAAAAGTTGTTGGCGGGTGTTCGTTGTACTTCTGTCCAGTTCTGGTTCAACCAGTATGTCGTAAATGGATGCTTTTAATTATACACTTGGTAGTCTGACAAACGTTTGGGCAACACTCTTACTGCCATTTGATGATGACGTGTGAATCATGTGTCCGAATACCCTACCCCAAAAGGCCGCCGGGCTGATGTGCGTCCGACGACATTCGACAACAACAACACATCTGGTAAGATTGTTCACTGTGATGTTCCGTGGTTGTCTTACTGTAATGTTACTCATTGAAGTTCAAAAAACAACCAAGTTTAATTAAACCTGTGACTGTGTTTGTTAAGTTGAAAAATGTAAAACTACCACCTGAACATGCTCGTTCGTTCTTGACATTTCCACAACAAATTCTGCTCAAAAGAGCACACTGTACAACTATGGCATGTGTGGCAACTTCACCAAGAAATTCAGAAAAGCAAAATTGTGATCCTTGATAAACTATTAATTTCAATAATTGTTTAATATCCAAAAGATTCATTTGTGTAAAAATTTATATCCGAAATATGGGCAAAAACGTCAAAATATTAATTTTATATTTGATTCTATTTGTTTGCATTTTATTTTCAGGTAGGCCTATATCGGTGTACTGATTGTGGAACTGATATTGGGGAATTTCGGAAGAACAGCATGAAGAGGCACACTGGACACCCCTGCCCAGGTTGGAGTTGTGACACAAGACATACTGTCGATCAATAATTTTCAAAGAAGTAGCACTGTGCTGGAATTTACTGGAAAAAACACGTTCACAAGGCATGGATCAATCCTTTCAGTGAACCGAGTGTTGACGAAATATTATTGGATGC
Organism: Hanleya hanleyi; assembly: GCA_036873755.1. Classification (NCBI taxonomy): domain Eukaryota; kingdom Metazoa; phylum Mollusca; class Polyplacophora; order Lepidopleurida; family Hanleyidae; genus Hanleya; species Hanleya hanleyi. The sequence continues at coordinate 8,936 of JAVTVY010005174.1, read as the reverse complement.
CTAGATGAAAGATTTTTTTATAAAATCGTGACATGGTTATGTCACTGAACATGCTAAAGTGTGTTAACTATTCACAATTTAAAGAAATTGATAGTCTTCCCAGATCATGAGAGAGTTTGCTCCTATTAGTATTATGCATTGGAGTTTCATATATCTAATTAAATATATTGCCAGGGCCAGACAGTGCAATAAATTTTGAAAAGCCCCACACCTCCTAAGTATTTACATACCGTCTCTTGTTTAGGACTCTGGATAACAGGTAGGAAAATATACAATACCATGCTGAGTCGATTATGCCACTCAAGTTTATAATAGTGATATTTCAACCTTTAACATGTTTAAAATACCAAATTAAATATAATTCATATCACCTTCTTGTCTTGTTCTTCATATTCAAAACCTTGTTTAACAAATTAACTTGTGTTTGTGATTATATGTGAGCTATCTGAGGAGCTGTGCCAGTGCATCACCCCAATATCTTCTTTCCATTCGTCCTCGTAAACCAGGCACCCAGGACTCGTGAGAGATGTTATTATACTTGGTTGGGTTACAAACTTAAATATTTGCACATTTTTGTGATTTTCGGATGTCAATCACATATGTACATGCAATATTGCAGCAACATGCTTGACTGGAATGCTGCTGCAATTTTAGCTTGTGGCGACTTGTTGTAGCAATATTGCCGCTATTGCAGCAACCTAATTTGCATAGGAAAAGATATTGCTGCAATATTGCTGCAACTAGTCACCAGAAGGCTTGTATTTTAATAAGGGCTGTGCAATATGCATAATTCTGTCATTTTTCAGTTTCCGTGTTCCACACGGAGTAACTCCGTGTGACTCCGCATCATTCGGAGTTTTCTCCGTGTCAATATGCATATTTCAGTCATTTCTCAGTTTCCGCGTTCCTCCGCGTTCCTCCGTGTCATGCGGAGTTTTCTATACGTAGATTCCGTGTTGAATCGTCCCAATACTCCGCATGATTCCGCGTGGCCAATGCGGAGCCATGCGGAAATCAACTACACGGAGTTTACGCGTAGTTACGCGTAGATTCCGTGTGTCACGCGGAGATCTGATCTACGGGAGTGTGTAAGCCTGACCGGCTGGGATATTTTTATGACGTTGAAACTGTACGAAAATGAACAAAAGATTTTTGCTTCACGGAATAGAAATGCTTCAACGTACTATAACTTCGTAGAATTACAAGTTTCTGCAGGGAATTTGCAGACCTTCATTTTTCGTTGTTGTTGTTCTTGTGTTTCGGACTTTTTCAGTTTTTGGTAGTTTACTTCTATGCATACAGTTCATTGTTCCTACCAAAATTTAGTCTCTTGTTATATCAAGTGTTATTCTGTTTATTTGATATCATGTGATCAAGAGAGAACTTGCAGAGGTTTTTCTCTGTCTTTTATTCTTACGTTGTTGTTGTTGCGTTTGTCTTCGTCGCCACAAGTCAAAGCTATACACTACGACTCTTTGTTACATTTTAATGAGCTACCTTATTACTCTCTTTGTGTAATCAAGGGTGTGTTGAACAAGAAAAGAGATCACGAGATTGTTTATTAAGAAATTGTGCTATTCTTTGGAACACATTTTTCTGTTGGTAAATATTGCATTGTGATATATTTATTTTTCACAACCAAATTTTCCCATCGGTATACTGAATTAGACTTACAATTCAAATTGGGTTGAGCTTTAATTTTATTTTCTTCTTTCTGAGAAATTATTATTATTAGCTTGAGTGTGAGTTTATTTCTCCGAGAAGTCTTGCTCTTGCTCTCGTTCGACGACACGTAGGGTGTTTATTGATCTTTCCCTAGTCTGTTGGCCGGGCAAAGATCAAGCCTGAAGTTTCTCAATCATCTGCTTGAGACAGCATAAGACTGTTCCATCGGGCGGTCTTCTTGTACTTCGTAAGTTACTTTCGTCCGAGTATGATTACCGGTTACAGCCTTGTAAGAAGAACGACAGACTGCTCCTTAGCAATGTTCTTTGCCGTTTTTCTCCTCGACAGCTTCGTCCAAACATCTTTTGGTCTACAGCATTTGTTTGATCTTAATTTTTATTCTGGATGATAATTTCATCTATTCCATTTGAAGACTTATGTGTAGTTTAGACCTCTAATTGGGGGGCGAGTCTAGATTGAACATTGTTCTTGTTTGGTCAATTCAAATTGTGAAATTTAATGACCTTAGTTCATCTACCGGCGAGAGACATCAAAATGTAATTGCTCTCTTCGGGGAATTTTAAATTTTATTGAAGATCTTCCTAGTTTACGTTGGAAGTTTCTTTGTGTTGATGTCGGGGATGTTACTACCAGGCGGAGTTACGCCCACGATTAACGCTAGGAACAATGAATGTGTTCATCTCCTCTGCGTTTCAAATCTCATTACAGTTTCGCGTACTACGGCTGTTTTGTTCGGACTCCACTGTGACTTTTCGAGTTTCGGGTTTACAGTTTTCGGATTCAACTTCAGTTGTTTTTCCTTCTACATCGTTCTTGTTCGCCATAACGTCGTTCCTGTTCACCTCAACGTCGTTTCTCGTACATTTATAAGGTCGTACCCTGCTCCATTGTGAGCGTATATGTACAATAAATTGAACTGATTTGATAGAAATTGGAAAAATCACTACGCCGTTTCTCACGCAACGTCTTTCTCGTTTCGCTTTACGTCGTTCTGTTACACCTCAACGACGTTCCATTACGCCGTCACGTTGTTCTCATACACCTGTACGTCGTTTCTCGTCTTAACGTCGTTTTCTCGTACTTTTATAAGGTTGTACCCTGCTCCATCGTGAGCGTATATGTACAATAAATTGAACTGTTTTGAAAGAAATTGGGGAAATCACTACGCCGTTTTCTCACGCAACGTTTTTCTCGTTTCGCATTACGTCGTTCTGTTACACCTCGACGACGTTCCATTACGCCGTCACGTTGTTCTCATACACCTGTACGTCGTTCTCGTACATCTGTTAGACGTTCCCGTACGCCATAACGCCGTTCACCACGTCGTTCTTTTATACCTCCTTATCAGGGTCGTCAAGTTCGACAGTCCCGGTCTCCATTTCTAGATCTTTCTCTTGATTGTCATAGCCTGCACATCTCTCGATTTTGGTGTTTTTCGTAAAAGACAATTCGGTTGTTGCGTCTTCATTATCGCTTGGTTGACCTCCATCGTTTTGCGAGATGCATATCTTCTTATACCCATTCATCCTCGTTTTCGGCGTTTCCTACAATTCACCATCGACGGTCGTCGGTTTGAGTGGCAAGTCCTCCCGTTCGGAGTCAACATCGCCCTTGTATCACTTCTCTAGTCTTGGCGTTTTTCTGCATCTCGGGGCTTTCACATCGAGGTTTACTTAGGTTCGTCGTTGTTTTTCGACACTCTCCATCAAGTGCTTCGTCCCCGTATAGACCGTTGGACCAGTTTTTACCCCTCGGCCAAAATTTGGTCGAAGGGTATTGTCGTCGTCATGTCCGTCTGTCCGTCTGTCCGTCACACCTTTCTCGTTACCAAGATATCTTCAGAACGACTTACCCTAGGCACACGAAACTTGCAGTGCACATCCGTATGCTTGTGACCCAGAACCCTATTGAATCTGGACCTGATTGGTTAGAAACTTTGGCGGCCATCTTTAATTTATGCGAAACCATCACAGGTTTCTTGTTACCAAGATATCTTTAGAACGACTTACCCTAGGCACCCCAAACTTGCACTGCACATCCATATGCTCATGACCCAGAACCCTATTGAATCTGGACCTGATTGGTTGGAAACTTTGGCGGCCATATTTAATTTATGCGAAATCATTAATCTTGTGTATCTTAGGTATCATTTCTCTGTTCAGTGTGAAACTTGGTATAGATCATTGATGCATCAAGAAACTTCAAAGGAATGACCAAACCAGTTTCCCTGATTCGGTGAAAACCTTGGCGGCCATCTTTAATTTATGCAAAATCTTCAATGATATATATCTCTGATACCATTCAAGTGTTCTATACGAAACTTGGTATACAGCATCGATGTATCAAGAGATCTGCAATGTATAGCCACATCAGTTCCTCTGAGTGGCGGGAAGGATGGACGGCCATCTTTAATTTATGCAAAATCATTAATGATCTCTATCTCTGATACTGTTCGAGTGCTCGATGTAAAATTTGGTATATATCATCGAAGCATCAATAGACTTACGACAGTTCTGGCGTTTCTGATTGGGCGGAACCTTGGCGGCCATCTTTAATTTATGCGAAATCTTCAATGATATGTATCTTTGATACCATTTCAGTGTTCTATATGAAACTTGGTATCCAGCATCGATGTATCAAGAGACTTACAATGAATAACCACATCGGTTCCTCTGAGTGGCGGGAAGGATGGGCAGCCATCTTTAATTTATGCGAAATCATTAATGATCTATATCTCTGATACGGTTCCAGTGCTCGATGTAAAATTTGGTATACATCATCGATGTATCAATAGACAGTTCTGGTTTTTCTGCTTGGGCGGAAACCTTGGTGGCCATCTTTAATTTATGCAAAATCTTTAATGATTATCTTTGATACCATTTCAGTGTTCTATATGAAACTTGGTATACAGAATCTATGTATCAAGAGACTTGCAATGAATAACCACATCAGTTTCTCTGAGTGGTGGGAAGGATGGGCGGCCATCTTTAATTTATGCGAAATCATTAGGGATCTCTATCTCAGATAAATTTCAAATGTTCGATGTAAAATTTGGTATACATCGTCGATGCATCAACAGACTTATGTAATGAATACCGGTTTCTCTGATTGGACGGAAACGTTTGAGGCCATTTCTAATGGCAAAATTTTTCATAATCTGTATATTTGATTCCTAAATCTTAAACCTGCTTTAATTTCAATGCCTTAATCTCCATTAAGCTGCACAATCAAACGTAGAAAACGGAAGTTAAAACTAAAAGTTAACTCCCCTAGGAGAGAGTTGTCCGCCCCTAGGAGAGCTCTCCATTCAATTCCAGCGTGGCCACTATAAAGGCGACTGTTAGCCTCATTCCTATCCTCTTTCTCTTGTTTGCTCGAGCAGTGCACATCTAGGGAAGTATTCAGAGGCAATTTTACAACATTGGTTGTTGTTGTCTCGCTGGTGTAATATCCTTTATCAAGTCTTGTGTTTGTTATTCATTCGGAACTTACTTACTGTATAAATATGTCTGAAGTTCCGACTGGCATTCCTTGTCGTACATGCGGGAAAGATTTATCCCCTTTGGACGCTCATACTGCCTGTTTATCTTGTAAAGATTTTTGTTACCGGGCGTCCACGTGCGCGGAATGTGTATTATGGAGTCCGGCGGCCTGGAAGAATTATGCCCAGGCCCGTCGGGCTTTTCTGTTACATGCTTGTGATGACCCGTCTTTGTCGGAGATCGACAGACGGGTCTTAGAGATTTCTTTAGTTAAAGATATGAAGTGTAATGAAGATCTTGACCGGGCTGGTCAAGATCCTCAGTCACCCGTGTCAGTTTGCATACCTCCTAGCGGGACCGTCCTACAGGAGGATAATTCCAGGTTACTAGACAGCTTGTCCCGGTCTGGAGTTTCATTGTCTAGGGTCGGTTCAAATCCAGTCCCTTTGTTACGCTTAACAAAGGCCAGGTCGGTCAAGCCTGGCCAGTCTTTTGTTCTCGTCGAACAAAAGGACTCTTCACCCAAGGCTATCTCTCCATTGCCTATTGGTTCTCCACATGTACATGTTAGTAGGAAGAAATCTAAGAAACGACGTAGAGTGTCAATTTCTCCTTTACGGGTTAAAACTAGACATAGTTTTCCTAATGCTGAAAAATCTATGGAAGCCTGTTCGGTCCTACCATTAAGTGTTCAGGTTGCGGGCTTACGTTCATCAATCCCCGCAATTGTTGATACTTCACATCGTCGTTCACATACTGCTACACGACACTCAGCTTCACATCACCATTCACGCTCTCGTACACAACGCTCGGGTTCACCACCTCATCGTTTGTTGTCACCTGTTCGTGATTCTGTTACCTCGGTTCGACGATCTCGTTCTCCGATCCGTAGTTCTCGTCTCCCGATTCATTCTGGTACTGTTTTACGACGTTCCCGTTCACCGGTACGCCGTTCTCGTACGTCGATAGTTCATTCTCCTGATCCTACTCACCGTTTTCCTGGTGTTTCGGCTCCCTCTGATCAAGGTTACCATGTTCATTATCAACGAGCCCCTGTTCTTGATCATTTGGTGGATCCTGATTTATCGTCTTGTTCTCAGTCTCCGAGTTCGTCGAGTGAGTCGGATGATTCTTCTTCCTCTCAGACTAGTGCTAAAGTTACGTCGAAGATAGATCTTGCGCTTAATATGCAGGCGCTTTTAGCGTTAGTTCCGGATATGCCCGTGCCTTCGAAGGGTTCTTCTAGTGGTAAGTGCCGGACAGCTGCGGACTCTGCATTAGCTATTTCCAAGTCGGTTGTGCCTCATACATGTGCCCCGTCACCAGCATGGGCAGATCATTTAGACAAATTTGATCGTCAATTACAAGATGACAATAAATTTAAGAAGCCTAGTCTCGGAGCTTCCTATCGTCTTCATGATAACGTGTTACCTGACAAGCCACCCAAGCGTGATCGAGATTTATCTCAGGTTTCTAAATCAGCTAAATCTACTCCACTTGAATTCAATACCAAAGTTGTGGAGAATATTCAAGAGATGTTATTGACAATCCAACGTGCTTCCTCAATCACTGATTGGTTTTTGTTAGCGACTTCTCGGATTGCCTTGGACCCGGAGTTACACCAGGACGATGGATCGACTTCTTTGTCTGCGGGTCGTGTGGCTTATTTGCGGGGGTTCATTGAAACCCTAGTACAGGCTAATCATCAAGTTATTCAGGCCTCTTCTTATTCATACGTTTCGCTTCTCCAAGCGCAACGCAACGCCTTACTTAAGGTTGTCAAGCCGGACGTCTCCTTTATGGTTAAGGATTATTTGCTTCATCAGCCATTAGCATCCAGTTCCATTTTCAACAATGCTATTGAGTCCGTTGTACCCGTCATTCGTGAAGAACGTACTGCGCGCTTGATTGCGGCTGTTGCTCGGGGTGGTTCTTCGGATCGTCGCCAGAAGCGTGGTCGTAGGTCCTCTACCACTCATCAAGATGGGGGCGCTCGGGGGAATTTTCGGGGTATCGACAAACCTCCACGAGGCCGGGGTCGCCGTTCCTTTCGTGGAAAACCAACCAAGAGAGGTGGTCATTCCAGCAAATGACTATCAAGTTTCCGTTTCCGATCAAGCCGAAGTTTTTCATCCTCCTGCTTTCCGTTCATTCAGTCATCATGTTGTGGGCGGCCGCCTTCAATACTTCGTAGACAACTGGCGTCTCATCACGGACGACACCTGGATTTTAAGAGTTTTGGAGGATGGCTTCCAGTTTCCGCGGGTCACTTGCAGACTCTTCTGTCTTCGGTCAACACGCTCATCGACAAGGGAGCTGTCAGGGAGTTACCTCGGACAGAGGACAGTTTGGGGTTTTACAGCCACGTATTTCTGGTTTCCAAGAAAGACTCGCTCCAGATGCGGATGGTGATCGACCTAAAAGTGTTAAACAAGTTTCATCTCACCACCCCCCCCTCATTTCAAGATGCCGACTGTTTCATCGATTCGGGCCCGCATACATCATCGGGATTGGTTGGCCTCAGTCGATCTGCAGGACGCGTATCTTCATATTCCAATTCATCCACGTCATCGCCGTTATCTCCGCTTCGTTATCAACGAACGTCGCTTCGAATGGCAGGTCCTCCCATTCGGGGTCAACATAGCCCCCTGGTTGTTTACCCGCATTACCTCTCCTGTCATGGCATTTCTACACCTGCGAGGTATTCAGATAGAGGTTTATATAGACGACATTCTCCTATGGGCGGCGGACGAGTCCCGTCTCAACGTGCAAGTCCAGTTCACGCTTCTGGTGTTACGTCATCTAGGATTCATCCCTCATCCTCTCAAGTCAGAGTTCGTCCCGGCTCAAGTTCGCCGTTACATCGGCGCAGTGTTCGATATTTATCATCAACGGGTATACCCTCCGGAGGATCGTTGGCTCAAAATTCAGTTGTTGATCCGAAAGTTTTTGTCATCAACGTCACGGACACGTCAACAGTGGCAAAGTTTGGTAGGTTTGCTCACTTCCACACAGGACCTAACTCATTACGGCCGACTACAGGTGCGTCCTCTACAGTATCATCTGTATCCTTACCTACAGACACCTTCCATCAATCCAGCGGTGCCGGTATTGACGTCTCTTCATCCATATCTGGTCTGGTGGCAATCCCGGCTCAACGTCATGCAGGGCATTCCATTCCGCTTTCCGGCCCCGAGTCATCATCTGTACACCGATGCGTCCGAGACCGGTTGGGGAGCCCATCTGGACGAATTCGTGGTATCCGGCAGATGGTCAACGTTGGATGCCAGTCTTCACATCAACCTTCTGGAGATGAAGGCAGTCATCCTGGCGGTGCAACATTGGAGTCATCGTCTCATGTACTCGTTTCTCCTCATAGCGACGGACAATTCCACAGTCATAGCGCACATCAACAAGTTGGGAACCACCCGCTCGCTACCAATGTTTCGTCTAGTTTGGGATCTGTACGAGTGGGCTCGTATTCATCATATTCATCTTCACGCCCGCCATGTTCCGGGGCGGCTCAATGTCTTAGCGGACAGCTTATCACGTCCGGACACCGTTCTTCAGACCGAATGGCAACTTCATCCGGAGGTGTTCCAGCAGATCTCCACCATCTGGGAGTCCCCTCTGATCGATCTGTTTGCGACGAGGAACAACGCCCAATTGACCCTGTTTGTCAGTCCGATTCTGGATCCTCAAGCCTTCGACATCGACGCCCTGTCAATCAATTGGGACAACTTCCTAGCTTATGCCTACCCACCGATG